>VCRD01000560.1:178142-213397 GCA_006783055.1 Trinorchestia longiramus
CACTTTCAAAAAAATTAGAGATCCAGAGCCTTATATACTCGAGTCCGTATCGTGGATACAGAGTTTGGCAGGGTATTGCACTATGATTCGGGTTCATTGTAGTCGAATATGACACGAATTGCACATTCAATTGCAGCAGTAGAAAACTATATCTTAGTTTTCACTAGGAATGTTGTCATTAAAGAAACTCTCAATTAAAACATTTGTCAAAAACATTAAAACAATGGAAGTTCTGTATACATTCAGGGAAATTATTCAGATTCCGATAGTACCACGGGTAAAACTAAAAATAGTTTATTTCAGAGATCATTAATTTTATCATTTCAAATTGAGAAATTTCAACGGGACTAACTGGGCCATGTTATCGGTAGATAAGATACAGAATGGAATTTCTATATACATATACTAGTGCAATGTGTACCCGCAAAATTCAGGATCTACTAGTGCAATGGCCGTTAACAATTTGCTCCCAAACGAATCAGTTTTGGGCTCGGGAAGAGAATCAGTTTTCTATCGGACGAACAACGTCTTTCTTGCTGTCGAAGTCTTGCTGCATCTTTCTTACGGTTGGACAAGTTTCTATCCATGTTGGCCTTTTTTGCCGGAATTTTATTCTGAAATATCCTCTATTGTCTCTTTGAAGTTTTTCAAGAAAACCACAATTCCGAAAACAATAACTCAATTTTCAAAATCTTTGGCTTAATACTAAGTGGTAGCCAGGTTACTGGGCAAACTAATTTAAAACATTTCTTTTCGCATTATCAATTAAAAATATCAAAGCATCACGATGAATTTCAACAGAAAAAGTCAAAAGAAAATTTCTATTTGTAAAAATAACCCGATTGTGTATTCTGGATACCATAATGCAAGTGAAAGGGAATTGAATTGCCACAGAAAAATAATGAACTAGAATGATTTCTCGTATTTCTTAAGCTTTATCTTTGTTGCTATTAAAGCTATCGATAAAAAGAGTGTGACACAGGGACAGATGAACGCAGCTCTTACTATAGTATAAATAATGAAAAATATTTATTCAAAGCACAATAATTCGCCGTCAATCTTTAATACATTAGTCTTTATGATAATTTAAAATCAGTAAAATCTAAACCGTGGAACTTTTCCACGGGAATTGTCTAGTTATTGATAATAGTGAAAAGTTTAACAGGTTGACTCCGAAGTGGTACGTATGTGTACCACTGAGGTTAGGTTCTGCAATTTTTTCAGATCCTTCTAGTGACTATGCGTACAAAGTGAAGTTTTACACCAATCAGGCAATCGGAGGCAACGTGTTAAGTAACAATATAAACCTTTAATCGATATACTAGAAACGAAATAAAACCCCAACATTTCCTCTTTCATTTGATACACAAGCAGCTTTTTTACCTATTTTAGATTTGTTGTAAGAGTATTTAAAAGTGTGAGGTCTCTTTTGCCCCACCAGTTATAAATTCATTCACTCCTAAGTGCATCATCAATTTCTTCCCGTTAAAAGGATGCATCATCCCAGAATAAGCAATTTTCAACACTGTGATGAGCAGGAAAATTTCAATGAAGTGAAACCTGATCAATAACAGAACGATTTTTTCTACCACTGACCGTTTATGCCACAGTTGTCATCAATCGGAATTTTTCTAGAATAGAATAGAATAGAATGAGGCTATAGGAACGAACCTTCTGGCCCATTCTTGGGTCGGATAATTACTTCGATAATTATTCGGTTGTTTTACCCAAGTCCCATGCCGTATTTCTAGCCGCGTCAACCATGTCGGCAGCGGGATTTCTACACCTTGAAATCCTCAGTTATTTCATGAAAGGAGAGTTCGTTGAAAGGAGAGCTCTTCAGGACATGATTCGTTCTGCGCAATTTGTATCCGGATTACTGTGATAGTAGAGTCAGGTTCCTTCTAATCGGTGACTAGTCACCTAGCAGAGGATATCGATAACTAGTCACCTAGCAGGGGATATCGGTGACTAGTCACCTAGCAGGGGATATCGGTGACAAAAGAAGTGCTAATCGCAGCTGTTTCATCACGAATAAGGAGGCCATGAGACGCCTAAGCACAAAAGTTAAATGTTGAACATATGATAAAGTTATTACACTTTGTGAGGCGAGATAAGAGCTATTGGATACTACACCGGAAGCGTTTCTTGATCTGATCATACTGTGCTGTGGCTTTCTCTCACAAGAGATTACGAAAATGAGCCTTTTGAATAAATATTAGTGTACCTTCGCTCCAGAATGCAAGAAAAGAGGCGCAAACAATCAATAATTTTTAAAAATACAAAGAAGTACACAAGTATAAAGTATTTATTACTCGGTGAAAGAACACAGAAGTGTTAGGTCTGAAGAAAATATGCAGACTAAAATCAGAATTTATGGAACTTGTTTTCATAAAATTTCATGGAATTTGATTTCAGAAGCATCGATGATTTCAGAAGCTATAGAGCCACTTAATTTTGGTAGATTCCAATGAAAATTAAACACATATGCATTATGAATGAGGTATTGAAGCTTTGTCAGTAGTTCAAAATATTTTTTGAGATGTGTTTTTTTAAAGCTACACGGACATTGCCGCGCTGCCGGGCGTGTTCTGTACCCTAGTCAACACTAATTATAGCCAGTTCTTTTATTACTGTTACTAACTTATACATGCGACCAGATAACTGCATGAAGCGCAACAACATCATGAAGCGCATCAACATCATAAAGCGCAACATCATAAAGCGCAACAACATCATAAAGCGCAACAACATCATAAAGCGCAACAACATCATAAAGCGCAACAACATCATAAAGCGCAACAACATCATAAAGCGCAACAACATCATGAAGCGCAACATCATGAAGCGCAACAACATCATGAAGTGTAACAACATCATAGAGCGCAACAACATCATGAAGTGCAACAACATCATGAAGCGCTCTGAGGTAACTTCAAATACACGAGGTAAAATGTTTCACGTTGATTGAAACACATGTTTACCCGAGAAAATTAGGCCATCTTAGATTGTTCGAATAACTCAACCCACAGATTTCTTGAAGATTACTAGAATCTATGTGTCACTCAGATGAAATTTTTAAGAATATGTAGAAGAAAAAGACCTGCATTATTGTGGAACTTCTGGAATTGATTTTTTGATACTTGTGTTAAGAAATCCACCCAATAAGTATAAACGAGAAACTAAAAAGAATATGTTATGGGAAAAAATAAAGTGCAATGACATTCGATCAAATACATCGAGATTCTCAAGATTCGTAACTTTCAACCATGTTACTTTTCCAGGCATTGATGCTCAACAACTCTGTCTCAGCATAGTTGGTATGCACGAACACGTCTTATCCAGACGTTAGAAAACAATAAGTGAAATTCAGTCCATTGCTCAGTGAACACTGATCTCATAGATCTGTCATTAATATCAAACTTTAGATAAAAATATTATGGCCACCATAACGAACACATGCTTCTAAGCTGCCTGATAATGAGGCAGCAACCATCAAAAAATAGGTACAATGCAGCAATATTTTCCGTCTGAATGTTCGAAAAATTATTGAAGACAACCTTCAAAACTTGTAGAGCATAGAAAATACTAAGCAACCTTCTATCCATCAGAGTTATAACATTAAATATTCTTTAAAAATATATTGCGTCGGGATAGAATAGGCGAAATAATAACACTACAAAAGAAGCATTTTCTCTGAGAGAATATTGTATTGTGCAATTAATTTATGCTCAAAGTAAACACCATCTTTCAGAAATCAATAAAACTAAGCACGTTTCTCAGGGCTCACAAATACTGTTGGGAAGAAGATGATCCAGAAAGTCAGGAGTTCAGTTACGACAAAGTCATTCGCCAAATTCACGAAATGAAGGCAAATCAAAAATAAACTCAGACGACACTAATAGCTAGACAAACACCAGGGGGTAATTGGTCTCTTTTCGCAATACCAAATTCTTCCTGCAGTGCTACGACGCAGTGCTGATTGTAGTCATGGAGCCTCCCAGCCAGGGAAGCCCAGACAATGACAAGTAAATACAAGAAACTAACACAATAAAGAAGCAAATAGTGTTTCATCTTCATGTGTGTACATACATTTTAATATATGATGGGACTTCGAGAAGGTTTAATTTTTTCCAGAAAACGTAGGTAGTCTAATTGGCTTTACAAACGCTTTAATGTATATGTTCTTTGACGCCCTGGTTTTGGATGCCAGCCCCTCACGTCACTGTTAGAACTCTCCAAAAACATTAAAACTATTATTAATGAAACAAAATGAGTTCAAATTGTCGTGAAAAATGTACACACTTTACAATATAATTGCAAGGTGATAAGACAGAATGTTTTACAAACAAGCTAACCGTCTTCCAACAGACAGCTCAATCCTCTCCAACTTTTAGAGGAATTAAGTTCCTTACAGAAATGACGACAGAAAATAACGCAGTCTGGCAACAAAACATGTAATAAGAGAAAGCGACGTCTCGTAAAGCATACTCGTGAGATTGCGGAGTGCCAGATCAATAAAGAATAAATTGCGTTTAGGGAAGTCCACGAGCTACAAGCTTGCATAATAAAGCAAGCACTGAAGAGGATATACTTGAGGCTCGCCCGCCCAAATCAAGTCTGTGGGAGTCAATAGTATGAAAACCGAAGCAAGTACAAGTGTTAATGGAAAATTATTCATTTAAACTCAATTAAGAGGAGTGGCAAGCGCTCTGCAAGGAGTGGCACGCGCTCTGCAAGAACAAACTTCCCATGCAACTCACGAACAAAATCATTTGATAATTCTAACAAATTTAATCAACACTTTTCTTTCAAATTGGATGAATTTCATCAACCAAGTTGACAGTTTTTTTCAACAAAATCATACTCATAGCAAATACATTTTACTGAATAATTAAATGAGTGAATTTTCTAAATTTTGCCTCAAGCTTCCTACTCGCTAGCTTGGTCGACTGGTGAACGAATCCGCTTGCGAGCGGGAAGACCCGGGTTCGAATCCCGCTGCCGCCATGGTTGCCGCGGCTAGAAATGCGGCAAGGGACTAGGGTAACCGAATAATTATCGAAGTAATTATCCGACCCAAGAATGGGCCCGAAGGTTGATGCCGTCAACTTGGAACATGTCTTCACAGGAAATGTTCGGCTGGACACAATAAGAGCTACTCCTACTGTTCTGAAATAGTTCTAACAATCTATTGTTTTCAGGTTGTACAGAAATCATCGTTTCATTTCGTAAAAAACACCAAAAAGAGAAAATAACTTATTCATGTAGTAAACAGTAAATGAGTTGTTATGTTATAGAAATTGATTACAAAATAAACAAAAATCATACACTCCGTACACACAGTGGGTGTAATTAATTTTCGACACATTGCTATAAATTTTATTTACTATATTTATACAACTTGAAAATAAACCAAAATTGAGCAGCTTATATATTTTTGTATGCCAAATACAAATTCAAAATTATATTTCAGGAGAATAAAAGTACTGGTTTTCTATAGCAGAATTCATATGCAAGTTGTTTAATAGCACCAGGCTCCTAAACACGATATTTCATCATATCACGGCTTGCAACACGGCATTATTTTCATTGTTGGTCAAATCGTATTTTTGAAATTATTTTTAAGCAATTCTACAAAATCTCCCCGTTTTTGCAATCTTTTTTTTGCCAGAGTAGGGCCTGAAAAAATTAAGTTTTACTGTGTTAGAAAAGTGATTATAATCTTTGCTTGAAGATATTTCAACAAAATTAGCTAATACGAATATTCCAGGAGCCCCAATACTAACTTGTTAACGTAAACAACAAATAATTTGACTGAAAATTATTAAATTCAGAATGAAATTTCTGTCAGCGAAGTATTTCATAAGAGACTACTGAGAAACAGGAAGTTTTTTCTCTAATGCCCCTCGACAGAAGAGAAAAAATAATCCCTCTTAACAATTTCACCAGCATAAACGCTGATGCTCTTCTTCATATTGACAAGTTCACTTATGTTTCAAAACAGTCATCACAAGACAGCAATCAATGTTCTAAAATCCAGTTAAAATAAGATACTATTTTAGTAATACATTTTTAGATTTTACCAGAACACGCTTATAGGAACACCCACATCGGAGACGCAAATAGAAACGTAGCAAATAACCCAACTCCTGTGCAATAGATTCCCAGCACTTGCATCGACCAGCAATTACGTTTTGTTACTTGAATGCTACAGCACAAAATTTCGCTTCCAAGTGTAGAGGCCACCACAAGTTTCTCTGCGATTCACCGAACCAATAACGAATTTCCAGGAACTGAATATTATTTTCACATGAAATGTGTATTTCAAGTACGATGCAAAAACAATATTTTTAAATAAGAACACTGACAGGAATAAAATCACAGGAATTAATACGGAAAGTTACAGAAATAAATTGGATACTGAGTTCTATTGGACCAGTCGACAAATCTTTAGAACCTACTGGAAAATTTTCCTGGATATGTGCACTCGATTGTATTCACAACAAGGGAATTAACTTCACCAGAATTGATGTAGCCAAATTGTATTTACTCCCACGCACCATTGACGAGTGTGATGTATTTAAATAATCTTTAAACCTAAAAGGAAATAAAGTTAACATGGTATTTCGGAGTCAATAAACATTTAGCTTAGCAAACTGAATTTATTCAGTCGCTAACATTGTAAACTCACAGAACGTGGTCCTTAATTGAACGCAAAAAACACAAGCAACAAGAATGAGAGTGAGCTCTTGAAAAACATCCGATGCAGAGTTTGCAACTATAAAAAAGGCTTACAACTTCTTGAATAAAAAACGCAAGATAATTTTCGCATAGTATAAAAATATCATTACATTAAGCAGCTTTGAATAAATGAAAAATGTGGAAAAATGTTTAGATACTGATCGTAATTCAATAAGATAAATATTTCGGGTGCATTTCAAAGTCTTCAAAGTTGTATCGATGAATCAAAAAGCCCATAAGAGGTTTGATTAGACGTGCAAACGCCACGTCAGTGGGAGCCAGGAAAGGTCCCGAAGACTCACTGCATAATCGATAGCTCTTCCTGTCACACAAAAGAGCAGTTCACGAATCGTGCTGAGGTCGATGCCACGTCAAGAAGAGCGAACGAGAGGCTCAAATTTACTGGAAACGTGCGTCTTCTAGAGGCCGTGCGTGCGTATTTAATGCGTATAATTTACCTATTCAGGATGATTCTAAAGAAAGCAGCCTTGCATGCGACAGTTTCTTGGTAGTAAACGCTTTGCACTAAAATGGTGAACATCTGAAAAGAATAATTGCAGCGGGGTACTGCGTAACAAGTTCTGAAGTGCCGTGAACGAGTTCAAACCCATAAATTATTTCACGTTCTTTAGCAATACGATAAGCAAGAAATAAATATTAGCAGCAGTGAAGAGAAACGGGCAAATATTCAGTGCACACTCTTAGAACTTACTCTTTGAGCATCCGGGAACATTAGGTTGGTGCTTACTAAAAGCTCAGAGTACAATTTTTGAGCTTTTGACATGAGCTGTCAAAAGGACAAATACATATGTATGTTAAGGATATAAGAACAGCAGCGTCCGTATTCGAAAGAATGATTTTTTAAACATGCAATACTGCAGAACTTTCATAAAGCATATTGAAGACAATTGTTTCATCTTGTACTAATACTGAGTTTCATTAATGGAGGAGCGATTATTTTGTACAAGAAACATCAGTTGATGAGAGTGCACGCTGCGTCCTAGCACTCATGGAGAACTTCATTAGAGGAGAGTGATTATTTTGTACATTAAACATCCGCGACCGAGCACACAGTTAATATTGATGATAGAAAACAATAAAGTGAAGATGTAATGTCAAATGCATTTGCACATGACTGACTGGAGAGAGAGAGAGAGAGAGAGAGAGAGAGAGAGAGAGAGGGAGCGCAATGGAAACCTGAAGTAGAAATGATAGTCCAGTGTTCGCATATCAAATATTCATAATTTCAAAAGACTACAGCAAGATGCTAGTTCTATATCGGTAACGTGTGTACGAAGCACAGAAGCCCAAAAAAGAAGCATAACTTTGTCAAAAATCGCCAAAAATGTTAAAGTGCTCCTAAAGCCTCATGGGACTAAATCGTTTCCTTTGCTGTAGTTAGGCAGGCATTCATAAACTCGTTGCAGAAACTTGAAACAAAACTTCTTTCGAGCTGCCGACACGTGAAGAAATGAGCGAAGCAGCCGCGCTTGAAGGGAACTTAAATCAGGGTTCCAGCAAGGCGCTCTCGAGTGAACCATTCTACGCCGCCCAAATTCTCAACTCCAGTTCAGAGGACGCAAAGAGCGCCTCACAATGCTCAACTCTTCCAACAGTCATGCTTTAATTTACAAGTTTAATGCACTTTGAAGCGCTGCAAGCGTAATGTAAATGTAGGGTTTTCATTCTAGCTACATAATAATGGGGTGTGTTGTCGACCAACAAATTTCAAATATTGAAATTAGGATAATGTCTGCAGTAATTCATGATCCAAGCTGACTCTAAACATTTGAGTGATCTGTACACGATAAATTTATACACAGATATGTCACGATACTCGATATAAAAAGATAATATACTCTCAAAAATGTCCCCTAATAAAGGAGAATGAGTGTTTAAAGGGAGTGAACTGAGAGAGAGGCTCCTCAATACTTTAGTTGCGTAGGTCTCACCACTACGCAGTGCCAGGCTGAGCTTGGGTATGCAGAAAAGCTTCAAACAAATTTAGACCTCGATTGAGATTGCATTCAACTCTCGTACGAGCTGCATACCATCGGAAAAACGCTCAGCTTAATCAACTTGCTTCCAAGGAGACTTAAAATGCAACAAAAACTTTTAAAACTAATATAAGTTATCAGCAACGCATTTACTAGCCTAGAAATGAATCTGTAAATTTATAAATGTTTTCGACTGAATCGCATTGGTTCTAACTTTAGTGACGATTTAGACAGTAGTAACAGTTCAATTCCAACGCAAGTGACGCATTAGATAATAAAAGCAGCTCAATTCAATACCCAATCGTTAAAAATAAACATAAAAAGCATTCTTCGTACGGGTTAATCTTTAGTCCGATCATATATTTTCATTTATTTATTTTGAACTAAACTAAATACGAAGCTAATAAGACCTCGGAGACTGAATTTCTTCTAGCACCACTACGTTCTCAAGCTGCGATGATTAAAACTTGCTAGACGGGGTGCACCAGAAGAGAAGTTGTGCTCAATTTAGCAATTATCATCCACTTTTGTTACCTAAATGTTTCGTTTCAAATGATCAATACACACCAGAATGTGTTGCTCATTTCACACCAGAATCAACTAAGAACACAACCATGATACCAAGAACTTAAAAGAACAATATGTACATACAAGCGTTGTGTAAAGCGTATAAAAATTCGTTGAAGTTGTAAGCATGTCGTTGCATTTCTACATAGTATTGTGCTAGCATGTAAAACCTAGAATTTGTAGTTTTTCACCGGACTACATAACACGGCTTTACATAAAGTATGTCCAATACAGGAAACATTACACAAAACTAATGATTGATGTAATTTACATTATATTCAGGCTTAACTAATCTTCCCGCTCAATAAAGACAGTCATCAACGTAAGTACGCCAAAATTTCAGGGACTTGGTAGGCATAGGCGAAAAAAGAGGTAGCGTGTGAACATCGAAGAGACGAAAATGTGGGGTAAAAAGATGAAGAATGGAAGATACACATGGAAAATATCGGCTGCACAGTACGCCGGCCTCCATCACAAAGGAGACATATGAACAGAAAAAGAGAAAGAACAGGCATAAGAATTTAACAAACATCAGATAACTCTGACCACAATTGTAACTGACTTGGCAACAGAGCTAAAATTACTACCAAAAAACACGATTACGCTAGGCACACTGACGAGGACAGACATTATATGATACATAACCCTCCAAGTGGATCACATAACACACAGAGTACTAAGTCCCTAACAACCTCTCTCTCTTCCTCGCTCCCTCCCTCTCCACTAGGGAGCAAAAACCAGAGTCAGAACTTCAGTCACCTGAAGCCCTCTGTATTTAGGGACCAAAACCTGCAGATTACGCAGACAATAAGCAGAGACACGCAAGTGAAACACGCTTTCTTGGCGCAGCTTAGCTTACGGATACCAAGATAAAATTACTATTAGAGGAAATCCTTCCTTTCACAGAAAAAACGGTAATAACACCAAAAAAATTGTTAGAAATGTTAAATTCACTCAGTTTGTCGAGCCGACCTTTATTGCCAACAATCACCTGCAACAATAACAGTTTCATTACCTTCAAATATAGTACAGAAGTTAATACCGTGCTTCATGTCAGGTAAGTTAATGCCAATTACTCGTCAGATTTAGGGCAGACAGTCGAGTAAAGACATGCGTGAAGCCACGATCACTTGAGCTTGCAGAACTTGTCGATGTTATTCTTCTCTTCAGGCGCTGAGTTGAAGCTGCCAGCCATGAAGCTGTTGCATGTTCACACCTGCACCTCATAGCAGCCTGCACCTGTACCTGCACCTGATAGCTGCCTGCACCTGCATCTGATAGCTACCTGCACCTCATAGCAGCCTGCACCTGCACCTCATAGCTGCCTGCACCTGCACCTGCACCTCATANCATAGCTGCCTGCACCTGCACCTCATAGCTGCCTGCACCTGCACCTCATAGTTGCCTATGCTACCACCTGGCAGCAACCTGCACCTCACATAGCGTGCAGCACTCTCTCAAAAAAGTTCCTAAGTAGCGGCAAAAAGCCCTCAAAAAATCAGCAACAATCTACGAGTAGTTAAGCAGCAGGAAAAATATCGGAAGTTGGCAGCCGGTCAGCATGAAAAATTTGCATGTGGTTCGAGAAAATGAGGAGGCTATGAAACCCGAAGACCCACTGGAGATTTAAAAAAAAATGTAACGTTACTAGGATGCATATTGCTGTCCGACCAAAACATTTTCATTGCTCGCTTCTGAAACTGTAGAACTTCTTACACAAGTTTAACTCAGCTGAATTTATGTATAAATCCATTGAGTGCCGAATATCAAAACGGGTGATAGTACGTTTGAAATTTATCTGCATTGATAGTTTAAATTGACTGGAAAAGAGAAATAGGAAGTATTTGCCAAGTAAAACTCAATATATTTTATTCACAGTCAATACAAATCAAAGATCACATCACATATGCGCAGCAACGTATGGTTTAACCTTAAGTAAAGTATCCAACGCATGATAAAACGTAGAGCTCAGAGTAGTCAAACGAGACCACACGATCATCACAGCAAAATGCTTAAAAATTACAATTTTTCTTTTGTAATTGATAGTGATATCGTATTTAGAAGAAAGAAACGAGATGAGAGTCAATAAAAATATAATACTGTCCAATTAATAATTCACACGCCTGACACACACGACGCTCGTTACTGCAAAACACAAAACATTGATGGCCGACTCATTTGAAAGAATTCTGGCTGGGAGTTCACGACACGTAACTCCATTGTGTAATGTGACGTTCTTTCATCGAGTAACACAAGCACAGCGACGCTCGCTCAGAGCTTCCTACCCTAATTACAGTCACTCTGCCCTCACTGATAGCGTCAAATTACCACACTCTCGCACCACGTCAAAACACAGGAATGTAAAATAACCCTGATGAGATCACTCGAGTTGATTAACTGACAATTACTGCATTAGTGGGAATGAGAAGACAGAGCAGCTCGAAGATACACATTCCAGAAGTGCTACGAAAAAAGCAGCACAAGTCTTTTTCTTTACTAATGTTAATGCATTCCATATGACCAGTAAGAAAAAATAGCAATAGATTGCCCTAATCGTGCCTAACCATGAATAATTATTTCAGTGCTAATAGAATTATCCTTTACTGCAAAAACATCAGCGGTGAGGGAATTGTGTTGAAACTTTTCGATAACAACAGCGAATTTAATGAGCATTCGTCCAAAAACATAAAATCAGTGTGAGCTTGAGTTGAAATGTTCACGTCGAATTAAGAGATCTTTTCATTCGTTAGCTATAAGGAATATTAATGATCAATTCCGTTGAAACCCATTGAGTGACAACAGAGACGAATCTGATAGTGAAATCTGGAGTAATGCGAGAGCAAAGTTGAATGGAGAACACAAAGCAATACATTGCTTCGTTTAAAAAACGCCTGTTAATGACTGATGCTCTACAGACACCAGGAGCACCACATACACTGAGTTGTTTAGAGGCAAAGGAAGTGTGTTCTTGTTTGCATACACGCTGATCTTTCACAAACATCAAATTCAGTGTTGAGTACATTGAACACAACGTTTTTGAATTCCATTCGACATACCACCATACACACTTCACGTTTGAATATAAAACAAACCCTAAGAAAGCGTCTCAGACCTGACGTAACCTCAAGCACATACATACATGAATTGTGCTGTTCTCAAACCTTAGGTGGCTTTGAAGACGCAACTGTACACCACCTAACAAATAATATGCTTACTGAAAAAAAGATCGATTGCACTGAAAATGATTTATTTGACTTACGACGTAAATAAAATAATCAGTGAACTAACATGACTACGTTAATCTATTATAGATTAACTCCAGAGATTCGTTTAAATAAAAGTCCACCCTAAAGACCTGCATAAAGCTCTCAAAACGGTTTCACCTAGTTGAAAAAATCGCAGGGAAACTCACGCATAGCGTCAAACAAATCTTTCTTCCTTCTCTCTCACAAAAATGAATGTATTCTCAATATTTAAAGGGGAAATTCCCGAGAGGTTCGTAATTAAAAATTTGAACCAATTAAGATATGAAGCTCGCAACGCTTCAAAACACCCGGGTCCAATTAAACGATTTTACGTTTTTGCAGCAACTGTGACTGTTGTTTTCAGACAGTTTGCGCAAAAATTGGAACACAAATTAAAAACTCCCTGGCAAATATAGTTCGTTGAGAAAATTTCTAGTGAAAAGAAAATCGATAACTATACGGTAAAACATTTAGTAAGAGGACATCTGTTGCGTCAAAGGATATCTAAGTAGTAAAATCGAGTTAAAAGAAATATTTTTCCCATAGCTTCGGATGATTAAATAAGTTTTAAAATTGAAACAGATCAAAAGGAGGTTCAGCATTTGCTGTTAATCTTTTAGTGTTTTAAAGGTGAGGAACGACGAATAGCAGAACAACTCCGGGATCTTTCTTTTTTAGCTTAGAACTCATCTGCTTCCCTTAACGAGTTAGCAGAAAAAAAGGAGATATGAAGACAACATAACTAAATATTACCCTACGCAAATTCCTGCAACATGGACTGCCGACTTTGCGATGAGTAGTCATTACTGGCAGCATCAAGGTTAGGAGATCCTTCGTTCATCTCCTCATCACATGCCCTATGCCGCATCTTTTGCAGGTATCCTCTGCACATATCCTCTGCACATATTCTAACCACGTATTCTCTGCACATATTCTAAGCACGTATTCTCTGCACATATTCTAACCACGTATTCTCTGCACATATTCTAACCACGTATTCTCTGCACATATTTTAACCACGTATTCTCTGCACATATTCTAACCACGTATTCTCTGCACATATTCTAACCACGTATTCTCTGCACATATTCTAACCACGTATTCTCTGCACATATTCTAACCACGTATTCTCTGCACGTATCCTTTACACATATTTTAAGCACGTATTCTCAGTAGGTAAACTCAGTACGTATCTCCTGCAAGTATCCTCTACATACATTCTCTTCACGTATCCTGCGTATGTGCAGACAGATCAATATTTTCGTTACTACAAATATAAGTTAAATTTATTTGTCGTCCAAATCCTAAAACTTATAAAGAAACCATTTAAAAGTTACACTTCTAAAAATTGCTCCTCGAAGAAAAACAGCACACACAGAATTGCAAGTAATGTCAATCTTGTTTCCTATCTTTGAATGGAACGCTGCCCGCTTATCAAGAAGTAGAGGTGAAGCAACCTTAATAGGGGCGCATTTTAGTGAAAAGCTCAAATGCATGGTACGACGAAACTAAGCGCAACATAGTACGCAAAATTGGATTTAGAACACATTTGATTTATGTACTTTTTCTCGTTTTTTCGAAATAACGGCGATTTCAGGGGTAAATAAGATATTTTTGCATTTTCGACCCTAATCGATCTCCTCTTACAGTTTTCATGCTAGAACGGAAGTAAATAGAGTTTTGGAAAGAGGATATCAATACCTACCAACGATCGGGCCCATTTTTTTTGCCACCATATGAATCACAACTGAAAAACCGAATTTTTTTACCATTTTCACTTAGATGCCCCTTAAAGCACAGCAATATACCCGCAGGTTTAAAACGTTACGACTTTTCAATTCGTAAGTCAGTGAATCTCAATTTAGTACAAATTTGAGAAGCGATATGGGCATTCTTCTCGAATGCTATTAAATAGCAATTCAGGACGCCAAATGAAAATGATACGAGTTCTCAAGTTGCAATTCTTTCGGAAGTTATCTTCCGTTTTGCAATTCGTTAGCAGAATGACAAACATGAAAGTAACCCTACAGCAGGCATCATAACTTGATTTTCGTCACGTAGCTCAAAAGACACCATTCCATTTTGAAAAATAAAATAAGAAGCTTCTGTTACGCAGAGAAAAGAGACGGTCATAATCTGCGCAGCTACTTTCCAGTCGACAGATAAGGTTGAGTGCGTAAAAAGCGGCCCAGTGTATCGATTTATCGAAAAATAATACGACTCGTTAGTATGGGGCGACACTGCACTGCTCTAGCTGGCTTCAGAGCAGCAATGTATGCAGGCTTTCGTGCAGCGTGTAGAGTAAGTGCATTGCCTGTCTGAGTATCATGTTAAAAGTGTTTATTGATTCCTCTGAGCTCTGCGGATCGAATAGATATGAGAACAGATGTAAATACATAAACTAAAAAGAACTGATCAGTGATGCAAACTCTAAACAGCATCAACAAAACACGGATTTCTAAACAAAAATTTGCAGAAATGAGTTGCAGCAGGAGATTATACTGCACTTTCATTTTGGATTGTAATAGAGGTGCAATCTAATACACATGTACAATTAAATACACACTGAATATCTGAGTTCCAGTAAAAGATAAACGAAGAAGACAAGAAGAAAATTTTGAGACCAAATTAGATATTACTAAGACGAATAAATGAAGCACCAACTGCAGCAGAATACATGGATTCCAACGAGAAGAAGTTCAGAGCAGAGTTATATTCTTATAAGTTATCAATATCTAGAAACAAATGAGTGGCATTTATCTGCGCAGGTCAGAGAAGCGGTCTGATCTATTACATTGCCTGCACAACCAAGTCTGATTTCCGTGACACGTCTCACCTACTGCAACCAAGAAATTGATATCAGCTTAACAATTCTTAGCCCTTGGCTACAACAAACATGAAATTGATAACAATGTCATAATTCTTTGCACTCGTCCACAACAAACATGAAGTCGATGTCAGCCACAACTAACATCAAGTTGATAGCGTCACAATTCTTGGCCCTCAGCCACAACTAACATCAAGTTGATAGCGTCACAATTCTTGGCCCTCAGTCACAACTAACATCAAGTTGAAAGCGTCACAATTCTTGGCCCTAAGCCACAACTAACATCAAGTTGATAGCGTCACAATTCTTGGCCCTCAGTCACAACTAACATCAAGTTGATAGTAACGCCATAATTCTTGGCAAGCCAAAGAAGCGGAGTACATCAGACGGAAGCGCATTACTGACCACTAATGGGCCTGGTTTGTGGATCCGTCAGATAGTGACATTCATCACTATGGTTACAGTCACCTATTCTGAGTTACGAGCACAGGATTACGTAAACATACGACAATAAAATGCTGTCCGTGAGACAAGTCTGAAGAAACATGATGGGATAATCTGTTCGTATCAAATCGTTAGCAGGTCCTACAGGTAAATAATATCGTGGACATGATAACTTTCCTTGCTCGCTTTTCGGTATAAAACTTCTGCTGTCAGTAGTCTGAAATATTGAGTAACCTTTAAACCGTAACCATGAAGTCTTAAAGGACGGAACCCTGCTTTTGAACCTGAGTAGCAACTCTCTTGAACTCGACCTGAAGTTATTTTTCAACTATTTAACTTACTGTTATTATTAACATCATTGCCAGTTCTTTTTTGAATTATTTAACTTACTGTTATTATTATCATCACTATTGTCAAGTAATTTTATTTTGAAACTATTGAGTTATTTATTGGAGCCGCTATTAGAAGGTGACAGCAAAGAAGCAAAGTAACTGCAACTTAAGTTGAGTTGAAATTCTTAATTTCCTATAGATAAGTGTAAGTCATCACTCTTGAGCTGTTAAAATTACTCTATTGATTCTAGAATAACTGAAATCTAGATCAAATTCCTCGTAAACAAAATAGAAAATTGTTTTGTTTGTAAACTAAATAGTAAAAAAAATCAGTAATACAAGTTATATACATCCATATTAATTCCAGTAGAAAGTTCCCTCAATTTAAACAGAAGAGGAAAAATTTAATTGAATGATAAATGAGACAATTGTCTGAGGTAAATTGAACCAATCACAACACACACAGGAATCTCGAGTAAAGAAAAGAGAGAAAGGAGCTCACCTGAGTAAGTGATATTGGAGTGGTGAACCAGCTCGCACCATGGCACCTGAAAAATACGAGTCATTTCAACATCTACTGACAAGATAGAATAGTTGAAAACAGTACAAATTAAGTTATGTATACATGATGCGTGAAATTATTTATGTGATATTATTTACAGAACTTTTTCACAACTCATGTATTCGCCGGTCTCTCAACACGCTAAACATTTACGTACACCAGCAAAGCAAAGCCGTGTATTTTTACCATGAGCAGCTTGTAGCAGAAAATGACCCAGCACTTCATTGTGCATGTATGTGCCTAATATCACATCCTTTGCATTGTATAAATATTTTTCATACTTTTCTACGCACAACCACAAGCACAAATTTCGTACATCCTCCATTCGACTGTGCAGCCAAATTACACTACTGTACCATCCAATTATTATAACACTCCAGTAATGGAAAATGAATTGTTATGCAGCTTATTTCTGAACGTACTTCATCACGTAAATTTTACATGCCCAAGACTTACGAATTCAAGTTTTCAGAATAATAATTTAAGCAAAATATATGAACCTAATTATAAATAACTATTTTTCGAAGCATTAGAAAACCTTCGTTGCGCCACGAATAAATTCTCAAAACCTTGTTTTGTAGGCACAGAAATTCGTTAAACCAAAATTGTTAGCTGAAGCGTAACTACAACGACTGGATGATTTCAACTTACAAAAGCAGGGCATGCATCTCACAGAAACACAAAATAATACAATAGAATAAAAAAGAAAAACTTGAACGAGATAAGGTAACACTCTTTTGGTACCTCCAATTAGGGAAACCATGAAATGAAAATAGGGAAAACAAAACATGACATTTGGGTAAAATTGCTGAAGCCAACGCACAAACTTGTAAAATATTAGCTGCTCTTGCATGTTAAAGCCACGTAATACAACGTAGTGTTACACAAAACTATTTGCAATTTGAAATCTTGCAAGAACTGCAAAGCTGAAGGCGCACAGCAAATCTCAGTCGCAGTTCTCTCAAGTCCAGGCTGAAATTTCCTTCGCTTCGTTAGCTTTTATGTCAACTAGAGAATGCGTACAAGTTTAAAGCGTTTGTTCTCATTTTATCTAAAGTGACACTGTAGGCATCTGACTCGCAGTTTATTACTGATATCTTAGAAGAAGCAACAAACAAGGCACTCAAACTTTACGTTCCTTGTGCGTTGTTTATTCCAAGACTTCAGAAATTGTGAGATCGCCTGATGTGAATACAAAGCTGACAGCGTTGATTGTAACAGAGTTGAGGGCATGTTAATATTAGTCAGAACACAAGTAAAACTTACGACAAATAACTCATTACAAACTTAGATGCTCAAGAGGTAACTTGACAAAAAAACTGAAAAATATGTCGTACAAGTAATTCTAATTAGAACAACATTATACAACTAAACTCCAATCTCACTTCAAACAAAAAATTCAACGTATTTCTTGGGCGAGAAAAATCTGCCTATGACTTTTAACGAAATTTCTGGCACAGCAGCAGAGGTTTTTCTTAAAGTTTTTACCGTCTCCATTACTCCCAGAGGCAAGTCAATATCCAACCTCACGTCTACATCGCAAGAAGTCAGAACAAGAAACTTAGAGCAGAGCTCAACGATAAGATGACATAGTGCTTTAGCGCAATACGAATGAGAGACTTTCCTCCGGTGAATTGCATGCAAGTTCTAAGACTCAGAATACTATATTCCTACGCAAGAAAATACCCCCAGCAACGCATTATACACTTGTAATCGTACGTTCTACTACATCAACTAAACACACACGCTGTCTGTTCCTACCGACCAAAAATGTTCATTATTTTTCACAATATCATGCCATGCCCAAGAACCACAATCTCCGATTAAAAATATAGTAGAGCATTGTGAACTGTAGTTTCTGTTAGTCCATCAATTTATTCTTATTTGCTTATTGCTGTCTGTTCCAAACGACAAAAAATTTAATTATTTTCACAATATCATGCCATGCCCAAGAACCACAATCTCCGATTAAAAATAGAGTAGAGCATTGTGGACAGTAGTTTCTGTTAGTACATCAATTTATTCTTCTTTGCTTATTCTTTACTGCCAATCTCCCCTAAATAAGTCACTACGCAGCCAGATCACGACCTCAGCGATATATTAGATAAATGATGGCTGAATTTCGAGAACATGAAATTGCAGAAAATCGAGTTCACGACGTAACTTGCTGAGCAAACAACTAACGGACAACTTCACTAACACAGCACAAACAACTAGAGAAAATGCCACAGAACTTGCAGCATGGTTTGTAAGATAGTGAGCTAAAGTCAAGCATAACTCATAGGGGTGGCAAAATTTCTCGTAAATTAAAATTCATAGTTAGAAGGTAAGAAAATTAACTTTTGGAATGTCAGGCAAATTACTTGACCTTTAGGAGGGAAAAAACACCTTTCAGAAGGCCAGCCAAATAGCCGAACTTCAGTAGGATCGGAAAAATAATTTTCGGAAGGTCTGACTAATAATATAATTTTGCGTAGAACCAAACTAATAACTATCGAAATGTCAGACTTAACTTGCAGTACAATCAGATAAATACTCTGCGGTGAGGTCAGACAAATAACTTTCAAGACGATCAGACATAATTTGAAGACATGATAAACAAAGAAAGGAAGCAAAAATACTCATACAGAAAGCTGGACAACAATTTAGAAACAACAAAAAGCAAATTTACCTATCGAGATATTACCAAACGAACGTACAGAGAAAATTGTTCAAATAACATATAATGTATCAAGCACATAAGTTTGACCCTAAGTACCGGGCACAAATTTACTCGTTGCTAAATAACGGGCAACATGCCTTCGAATACATAATGGCAACATACGAGTGGATACATAAGGTGCAATATACCTCCGAATAAATAACTGGCAATGTACTTCTCGATAAATAACGGGCAAGATACTTATGAATAAATAACGTGCAACATACGCGTGGATACATGACTGACAACATACATACATATGAATATGTGACTGGCACAAGCAAACAAAGCATGACAATCGGTTAACGATACAGAGGCCGCCCAGCATGATGCCAGGACTGCCAGTTGGGCGTTCTATTGTCCTATAGTTTGACCAGCCAATAAACCGATCTACTTCTCCCTCCAGTCCGGAACAGTTGGTACATAGGTGGAAAAAAATCTAGAAGACAAAATCATGCATGATACTTTCAAGGTTATACAGTACAGAAAACATATATGAAGAATTCATTTCCCAAATGTTTCCCGGAATAGTAATGCCGGAACGTTTTCCCTACTATGCACCAACTGTTTTCGACTAAAGGGAGTAGAAAAGAAAACAAGAATGAACAGGAATAAGAGAATGGAAAGAAAAACGAGAGTAGAAAACAAATGAAATAGGAAAGAAAAGCACCGGATAAACAAACACAGAAAATGTTAAGAAAAAGAGAATGATAAGAAAAAATAGAATAGAAAGAATAAAAGCATGGAAAGAGCAAAAAGAAATGGAAAGAAAAACTAGAATATATATCACCAGCTTGGTCGACTGGTGAGCGAATCTGCTTGCGTGCGGAAAGACCCGGGTTCGAATCCCGCTGACGACATGGTTGACGCGGCTAGAAATACGGCATGGGACTTGGGTAAATAACCGAATAATTATGGAAGTAATTATCCGACCCAAGAATGGGCCAGAAGGTTCGTTCCTATAGCCTGATTCTATTCTATTCTATAACTAAGTGCGTTGAAGAGTCTTGTCCTTCAGCGTGACACCTTGAGCACTTGCTTCGCAATCCTAAGAGGAATGCGAGATTCCAAAGCTCATCAAATAAATAACTGTGGGAAATTTTTTATTGTAGATCTCCAGTGAAGGGTAAGAAAAAACATCACAATAACATGGCAAAAAGCTCAGGATTCATGGAAACAACTCTCTTAGATAGCCCGAATAACAGCGATAATCTGAAATACTCGTAATATTCTGAGAGAACGTGCGTTACTCTTCAAACTTAATAATAAGCCAGAATGTTCGGCAACAATTAGCATTATCTATCAGTAAATAACTTATTTCATGGACGTAAGTATTCTTAGTCATCCACAAAAACCTCGGGATCGAATTATACCTTCAAGTTGTAAATATTTACGTACATGAGCCGCAATTAAATGCTCAGGCCAAGACAAAGACGCCCAGCAGCCGGAGCAACAGCATCTATTAATATCCACAAACAGTTGTCGTATCCCTCGTTCGCTGTAATTGAAGGTCCAGGAATGAACCCACGTTTACATTGGAATGTACCAGGACTCATGCATGCAATACTGGAATTTTCATGAGATTTTCAGCTTCTCCGACGTATAATTTCTAGCCTTCAAACAGAAGTGAAGCATTGTGCGTGAAAGCCATATGTAACAGAAACAAGTGAAAGCATGCATAGATATACTTCTTAGCATACGAACATTTGCATAGAGAAGACATAGGTTCTTTCTCACTACTCGCATCTCAATTTGATTAGATTCAAGTGGGCTAGCACTTGTCATTGGCTTAATATCAATAAAAAAATCACGCTTTAAAAGGAAACAATGCTCATCTCCGATAGTAAATGCATGTTGTGTAATTGAGTGCCAGTGTGATCGCGGAGCAATTGATTATGCAGACTGCACATTCGAATTTAACGTTTGAAGCTGATGCAAATATCTAAAAACTCTTAACTCTTAGTTAATCTGTCTTTTTCTGGCTAGATTAAGGACTATGAATTCGACAATATATTTGCATCGAGGAGGGTCGGAACTATTGAAATAGAAAAAACAGCGCATGCGCTCTTCATAAATAGACTTAGGCCCAGAAATTCTGATTATCGTGTAAATAATATTTACGGAACACTTAAAAGACTACCTAAAAATTAATAGCTATTAAACCTAATTATTTTAAAATCAGTGAATCCTTCTTAATTCTTGAAACCCTGATCGAAACGATGAATCGTTATAATTTAGAATGCCTCGACTATCCATTTCTATGATTTCAATTATGAATATGTAGTTAGTATACAACACTGAATTAGTGAAAATAAATTTGAACAGCATGTCAAAATGAGAATAAAGGATATCCAATAGTTATCTTTATATCCAAATTCAAAATCTACAATTCACAATCACATTTCACTTCATTGAAAACTTTAGGGTATTAACGAAATCATAAGCTTTCCCATTACAACATTCATTATAATGATAAAAAAATGTAGGCAAAAAAAAATACTTAGGCAAATGGATAGCTATTTCAGAATTGCCTAAGACGGAAAAATCTCTAACAAATACGAGGAGCACTCAAAAAATACGCGGAATTTTGTAGTTCTTTATTAATTTTTCAATGCAATGGATCTATTTTTTAACAATCTCCGTCAAGGTCGATGCACTTCTCCAGGCGGTGCTTCCATCCTTTTAGACGATTTTTGATGAAATCTGCAGACCCCTTTATGAGTAATGTTTTTGCTGCGTGTTTGGTTTCATCAGTGCTACTAAAATGAACGCCTTTCAACTTTTCTTTGAGTTTTGGGAATAAAAAAAAGTCAGATGGGGGTAGGTCTGAGGTATAAGGTGGATGTGGCAGCAATTCCCATCGAAATTCTCTTAAAACTTCTTTTGTAACGCGTGAAGAATGCGCTGGGGCGTTGTCGTGATGGAAGAGGATACCACGTTGGAGCTTTCCTGGACGCTTTTTTAGCTAATTCTGCTCTCAATTTCCTCAAAACTTCTACATTATAGACTCCTGTGACAGTTTTTCAACATTCTAAAAAGTTTCCAAGTACAACTTCTTCAGGGTCCCAGAAAACGGTTGCCATTACCTTGTTGATAGACCTCTCAGATTTGAATTTGATTGGGCCAGATGATCCGGGTGGAAGCCATTGTTTTAACTGCAGGATCATACTGGTAAACCAATGTTTCATCCTCAGTGATGATTTGACTGAAAAAGTAGTCTTCGTTCACTTCAATTTTGGTCAAATTGCCATTAACAATTTACTCCTAAGATTTAGCTGATCTGGGCGCAATGCTTTTGGGACCCATTGCGACGAAAGCTTGCTGAAACCTAAACCGACACGCAGAATCGAACGAATGAGCTGAACCAACCGATATGTCCATAGTCTGGGCTATCTGATGAACAGCCAATCGCCCATCTTCTTTGACTAGGCTTCCAACAGGATCAACGTTTTCAAAAGTTTTCGAGGTTGTTGGTCTTCCACGACCCTCATCATCTTCAACAGCTTCTCTACCATCTCAAAATCTACTTCAAAGCATGATTCCTATAAACGTTTTGCAAAGCTTGAATGATATCCGTTCCTTTCCAACCAAACTTTGCTAAAAATTTTATGTTGGTTCTTATCTCAAAATCCTCGGCTTCGTTTCCAGGCGAATACTGATTGCTAGCAACTGTTAGATAGCCAAGATCATGCTTTTTCTGGCTGACATGTTCGAATACGTTTTTATTTTTATGGCACTCGGGTCATGGGAGCATTCCGCGTATTTTTTGAATTACCCTCGTATTACTAATAACATAAAAGTTAACAATGTTCATCTTGAGGTTAGAGCTGTTCAAAGAGACACTGGACTAGTGATGAATCAGCTTGGACAATGCTATTCTCCCTCAAAACCTCAAAATCGGTAAAATCCACCAAATAAAAGCTCAGAAGAAACCCAAAATCTCAAAAATTTTGCAAGAGAGAAAAATGTATCCTTTGAAACCAAGTTTCAAGTATTCTCCGCGAAGACATGAAGACATCATAAGAAACCGTTGTTATCAACAAAAACTGTAGACAAACGTCTTGCATGAGCCGAAATTCTTGTCTCTCGTATCCACAAAAAAGGCACGCTACCGAACCTCGTGTTCAATGACAAAGATAAATTTAGTATCCAGCAAAAATTGAGCGTACAAAATGAACGATTTTGTTGAGCGACTGGTGACATTTACACCCGGGTAGTCACTTGAAGACAAGGACCGGTGTTAATGATGGTTTGGGCGGTCATCACTGAAACTGGAACAGGTCCATTGTTTTTTTGGTGCGAAAAAAGGGGTTAAAATTAACGAAGAAAATTGAAGCAATGACATTTTTGCAGAATCATTATTGCCTTATGTTAATCATTCAAAGAAACGCTGATGGTGATTTTAACAAGACTCTGCACCTTCACATGGAGTTAAGGAAACACATGAGTGGTTGACTTCCACTGTTTCCACTTCACTTGGATGGGGGAATGACCTCCTTCATCGTCAGGCCTGAATCCTCTCAATAACGGCATTTGGTTTATACTGGATTATGATTTCAGCAATCCCCTGAATCCGTCAATAAGTCATTCATGACTTGTGCAGGTCATTACATGAGAGATTTTAGTTATTTATCGACACAGACAGCCTAGTGCATAAAATGTGCTAATTTCCAACCAATACATACGTAGCTACTGTTTTATGCATGTCGCATTTTTATATATTTGTCTGCTTAAAAAACATGGACTCTAATAATTATAAAATAATTTATGGTAAACCCTGTACATACATATTCAGATCATAAATTTTATTTTTAGACAATGTAATGCTTTCATAGTTATAAGTCAAACTATCAACTGGTGAAGAAAAAAAAGAAATAACTAAAAATTCCAGCGTTTTGCACAGACGATACCTACAAATAGGCAGAACAAATAAAAAGCATGATACTTGCTTACAACGAGCCCCATGTTCCATTATTTGTGTGGCCTGTTAGGGATAACAAACGTTTCTACCCTCTGTAATGAGCAACAACAAATTCACTGTTTGTAGCCAACTGAAAAGTTTCTATCAACTAACGTTTACGATAAATTTATGTCGTAATTTGCAGATAACAAAAACGCTTCTGTCGCTGTCGGTATTAAAAACAACCATGTCTGCAGCAGTGTGTTGTTAACAGACGTTTCTGTCGCTATCTTTAATGAACACAACCATTTGTGCAGCGCGTAGCGAACAAACATACTCTGTCGTGGGCAGAAATGCTGAAAGCGCGTTTAGAGCTCTGCTCTCTTCAGCGTGCAGGGCGTTCTTTATCCGGAAAAAATTAAAGTTTAATTTTTCTGGAATTTGAACATTTTCGCTCCTTGGTGCAATGAGCTAAGTCCGAGGTACCAAACAGAGGACGCAGCAATACGAAAAGAAGATCGGAGCCTTAACTTCTGAGGCCACTCTTTAAAGTATTGTCATTAGAGAACGGCGGCGCTCTGGAGAAAAACTCGAAGTTTTGTCGTAACGCACAGCACTTGCAAAACAATCCACCAGCGGCGCCATCTTCAATGAAAGTTCGTGCGGGGCATGCAAGGAAAATACAGAGGAGCTAACTTTAGTATGGGGAAGCTCATGCTCTTCTGAACTGAAGTGAGTCGATCGACTCATGGAAGTGATGAACACAGACAAGTGAGATTTGACTGATGGAAGTGATGGACGCTGGCAAGTGAGACTTGACTCATGGAAGTGATGGACGCTGGCAAGTGAGACTTGACTCATGGAAGTGATGGACGCTGGCAAGTGAGACTTGACTCATGGAAGTGATGGACGCTGGCAAGTGAGACTTGACTAATGGAAGTGATATTCTCTAATTACTGATACGACGACTCAAGGAGGACGTGAACGAGACACGTGATGCATTGTGTACGTGGAAATTATATGGCTAGGAATATTTTTTCCACTCTACCAAAAGCCACTATGATGCTTGTTCAAGGGGGATAACTTTCGTAGGGGAAGTTTCCTTTGCAAAAGACACGTTACGTTCAGAAGTAAAGATAGGAATATACTTTATCCCAAAAAATTAATAACAAAGGAAGGTAATCTAATTTACATATATTCAAGACGCTCAAAAATGCAAGACATGCTAATAGGGAATCGTTTTATATTAAAACATTTTCAATCAGAAAATATTATTGTTCTTCAAATCAAGAAAAAAATACACAAAAAGAAACTGTAAAAACATAATTATGCGAATGAGAATTTACTCAAGGTTTACTTGGAATTTATTTACATACTTCATTTGAAACTTTAATTTCATTCTCAGTTAATTTTTTACTATTTAAAACTTCAGGGCAAAGCACTGGGATGAGTAGTGTGTATGAGTGGCTCAGTCTACGAGGAATCAATCAACATTCAACATTCGGCTCATAACAAAACGAGACAGACTTTACAAATGGCGAGTACGTTTGATTGCATATGCAAAACAGACAATAATATTCTCCTACCAAAATAAACGATGCACAGTCGGATGCAAAAAGAACCAGCTTTTCCTGATAACAAGCCCTACGTAACAAATTGCATTCTGCCTTAGGTTTGCACATCATTCAGGCCTGTCGTATATTTATATCCACCATCATATACGACAAATCCTTACGCATGACGAAAAGAAATTTCCCAGCTTAATTTCAAAAGCACGATAGTTAAAGCTCTCACATACCAGGTATTGGATGAGCACCCCCTATGCATAAAAGCGGTTTGTGCACGCTGGTATTTCACTCAGATTACAAAGCAGTCTTGTATGAGAAAAATTATGCAGGGCAAGAAAGAAATTCTTAACTTTTTGGAAACCTTGTGAAGCATAGTGCAGCAAGCCGAACACAAACGCGTGAAAGGAGTTACAAACATCCTGACCAATATAACTATATGTTGAACGATTCCAGCCTCGAGTCGTGAATTCAAACTTCATTAGCACGAGTGTAATCGTTGAAATGAACCTAACAACCAAATGTATTCGTACAGAACGCAACCTCCAGCGCTGGCAGCGTGTGTGTACAACACATCAACCCCAGCCTCTCTGGCTCCGTGGTAGCAACAACACGCTTGTCCTCGCTGTCATTACGGTAAAAGCATGCGACGCTCTGACCGAAAACATCGCACTAAACCCACTAGTAAATCTCGCCCCAGATGAGCTTCTTAGAGCAGGCAACCATGGTTAAAACTGTGATTTATACTCAATATTGATAAATTTGTGATTTCATCACGGTAATAATGCTACATGCGCGATAGTTAAACATTCGGAGCTCTACCTTTGAAACAGAAACATAAAATTTTGGACAACTCGCACGAAACAGATCAAATAAGGAATCTTCACATGGAACAATATTCTTTGAGCATAATCATGAACCCATTGAGGCTGATTTAGTTTCTTATTTTGAACTTGCAAGCTTTGAGTGTTCATTTGTTTTGGTTATTCACCTGGTTTTTCCTATACATACATAATTAGATGAAGTAAAATAATTACAGAATTAAGCATTGATAGTTCCTCATTCTTATTACTAACAGACAATGCTGAACGAATAATACAAGATGTTCATAAAGTCTCTTTATCATTTCAAAAATTCATTACAAATGCAATTGATGATATTTCATTGATTGTTCAATTGTATTCAGTGTTAATTCAAGTTTTTAATCACATTTTACATTTGTCTGTTTCAGGGATCCTGTTTGTGAACGACGTGCTGTTGAAACTTTATGAGACTTTTATAAGACTTTATGGATACCCAGTACAGCAAATAGAAATTGACAAATTCGCAAAATGAACACATTTCCTAGGACAAAATAACACGTGTTTCATATAAGGGGGATTAAAAAGATCCAAGTAGATGGACATAGCTTAAATCTGATGATGGTGACTATTTTGAGTAATAAAGATTTTTCAGTAATATTTCTTTCAATCATTATTCCTAACAAGAATCAGGACAGAACTTTCCGGTACCCCTAATAGCACAGTGCATCGGCGACTACAATGAATATCACCTGAGAGATACTTTCACTTTGAAACTCATTTCATGTCGTTCAACTTCGCCGAGAATATTTGATGGACAGTACTTCAGTTTAAATCAAAAGCTTCCGAGGAATGTACACACAAAGTTACCTCATCATAGTCTTCACACCAGCAAACTGCGGTATTGTTACTCGGTTTGCGGTTCTCAGAGTCACAAGTCCGAAAATTGAAACTGAAACCGGAACTGCGCTCAAAGCAGCCACTTACCAGATCAGACCGAAGTTGTAGCGCAGTGAGAAAGTTATGGCCATGTCTCTTGATGCTAATTAGAGCAAAGGTCGTTTGTCGGGTGGTGCTAGGGAAATACTAACACAATAGAAATGGCACAGTGCTTTCGTTAGCTTAACTGGGGATCATGATACTCAGGGAATAAGGGAGGGCAAAAGAGCAAATGAGGAGTAAGAGAACGGAAAAGTAATTTTATATTATCGAGTGCACGCTTTTCAAAATCAAATTTTCAGATAGCTCAAAAAATAAATGTTACCCATTTGGTAATTGAGAAAACCAAGTAACTTTTATTAATAGAAGTAAATACTTATAAAAACCGGAAAATATAGTTTAGAACTATCAAATACAGTATGAAACATTACGTCCCCCGAAATGGCAAAAGAAACGAAACGACAAAAAATTTGTACGAGACCTTACCAGTAAAATGCCATGGAATGGCTCATAATAAGTTAATTAAGTCGGCGGCCCAAAAGAGGCTCAGGAAGACGGGCGGTGTTTTCAGGAGCGCAGAGCCAATTTAAGGCCGAGACTCAAGTCTCTATCAAGCCACAGAAAATTGTGGGCTCGAGCATTCAAGTTGAGGGAGCAAAATTGGAAAATGAGGTCCCGGGACAAACGATGCTGTGACGTCGTGTAGGCACAGCAGCGGCCGTCCACAGCCCTGTTAATGATGGGTCATTGATGGCCGCCCGTGATGGATTATAGGTGACCAGCAGGAATGGGCAGCTGTTTCATCAAGCGTGGTTGTAGCGCTCGTGATGGATCGGAGGTAGCACTTACTCGTCATTTACGTTATATCCAGAGAGTATCAGAAGCAGCACCTTAATACCGCAAGCGCGAGTACATATTGTGTACTGGAGACCCTGAGTCAGTGCTGCAGTCTGGTTAATTTCCAAGCTTACAGTGTCTAGCAAGGCCATTCATACTGTTGTTATCATTATATTCGTAGTTATTCATACTTTCTGTCTAACGCGTAGAACACTAAACTGAAATGCCAAATGCATGCAGCGGCGTACAACCATTTATTGATTGCAGTATATGGTGGCTAAACGTCCAAAAAAGTTGAGAAGAAATTAAGTCATAACTTGAAATGATATATGCCTATTCGTAAAAAAAAAATTTCACTGAATGCCTAAGCCTGCGAGAAAATTCTATCCAAAAATGTAGTTTAAACGATTACAAAACAATTTCATTTTTTACACTTTTCCATCAAATAAAAAAAAATTGTTCTCGATTGAAAACGGGTCACAACAAGCAGGCTATCAACATGAATTAGCTCGGAGGTTTTGAACTATAGACTTTCATCGGTAAATAAATGCATTGAGAAACCTTTATAAATTCGCTGCCATTGTAATGACGCATATGGAGACCTGCTAAGAAGGAAGTTCACAGTTTGATATTATTGTAATGAGTTCCACCCTAACCCAATCCAGTCCTTGTCCAGGAATATTAGACACTATACGAAATAATTTAGTTAGCATTTCAGTAAACTATTTTATCAGAAACTCCAAATTATGGAATAAGGAGAGAGACTGTCCATAGACCATCTCATACATACTTACGAAAAGGCACTTAACATACTTTTAGGCAACAAATACCTGTAATCCCATCAGCCGACTCATAACTGTTATTGTAGCAATTTTGCATACGTCCTTTAGTTCTTTTTAAGAGTTTCTAGTTACATTGAACAACTATCAAACGTAAAACCCTGATCGCATTCAAAACTTCTCAAAAAATGACTTCACAAAGAAGAACGAGGATTACGAGATTGTAGTCAAACACACTTCGGTGCATCATCTTCCGAATACGTGAGCAACAAAAGATGGAGAGCCGAACGTTAGGGGATCACAAATCTGAAGGGCGCGGGAACAATCGCTATTTGTAAACAAGGCGCTTGTGTTATCTCTCAATATACAACGGAACCCTTCAGGGCAGTGGCAAGTGGGGAGGCTCGAATTCGCCTCCGTGGTCAAATACAGCAGCAAGGTTATGACTAATATTGCTTTGAATTATACCCCGAAGCCGAAGTAGAAACCATCACTCCGCTGCACTATCAGGGCACTAACACTCGTAATTTGAGTGACCATGCACATTTGTATCACAGTCTGGCTCTAAGATATCGCTTGAGAACCTACTGAAAGTAACAAAACATAACAGAAAGTAAAAATATAGAAGCCAAGCTACAGTACCTTTGCATCAGGCTTCCTAACTCTTCGGGCGACCAAAAGGCAAAATTTGCTAATATTATGACGGAAGGCAAAAGAGAAAAAGGCATTCGAAACACACTTATATCAACTCATCACTGATATCCAGATGGTGGATGGAATCTCCTCAGAATCTCTAAAAATCACCGAGCCCTCGACTAACAACAACAGTGCATCAGGCAGTGCACGTCTTTTGCAAACAATTTACTAAAGTGTTTCCAACGATGTCGTAAATATTTCTCGTTAAAACAACGAAATTATCAGCATGCTGTCATCGTAATGCGATAACCTAAGCCGTAATAATGTTTAGCTTTTGATACAACTTTGTTTCACTCACAAAGTTCTTACACGTGAGCCACCAAAAACATTTTCGACACTGGACAAGATCATAAAATGGAAAATACACAATTATTATCCCAAATAGTTACATATCCTCAGTTATTTAAGAAAGCGTTCAAAGATTTCATGACTACCTTGCAACTACATCATCAGGAGGACTGCATGCAACACTTGGTGCGTTAGCCGCAACGAGCTGTAATTTTAATAATCATAACAAGGGGACGGTAGTACGTCCCAGTTTAAATTAGCTCGAAACCGTGTTTGTTTATCATGCTTTTAACAAAAACAGTGGGATTTATGACCCGTTGTGGTAAGCAGGAGCATGAGAAATCCTCTGAAATTTCCAGGAAACTCAGGCGCATCACATCGTCATACTTCATGAAAATTCAACGTTTCTTACTAAATACTATGAATTTTCATTCATATTTTTGGTGATATATGAATATTTCAAAATTGGTAGGGCAGTAGTTTCTACTAATGGAAAACAAATTCTTTCAGAGAAATGGATTCTAATCAAAATCTAACAACTTTTCATATTCTCGTTTGAATCATCTCAAAATTGAACACCATGCTTAGAAACTCAAAAATTTACGACTTGTTTAGTTTTTTAGGCAAATAACAAACTTTAACAGAAATTATAAAGTAAAAACGGGTCGGTTGCCAATGCAGGGTAGGACATATTTTCGGATCTGGAACACATTTTTATGAAGCTTTATAAAGCTCCACTTATAAAATCCCCACGCTTTTTGATTTTGCTCTCAAATTTTAATAAATAAATATAATCTGAACAACATGGCACATGTTTAGTTTCATTCACGTAACGTGTGTAGTCGTTCAAGAATTTCTATCTCAAACACCTTTTCTTCATTATGCCATGCGTTTGTCACTTTGACAACACCACTTTCACGATATCACTCATTAAGTGGTAAAAAAAATACTTTCAAGTCTCTTTGCTGCTTCAAGAATGAGAATATGATAGACACAACTGTATCTGAGTGAACAAGACTGAAAAAAACTGAATTAATTGGTGTAAAAAGTATTACATGTTCCTAATTAAGATCCGAGTTCAAAAGAACCGGGATCCTCTTTTCATCTTCTCTCCACAATAAATAACCCGACGTGAGATTATTTTTCACGGCAGTTCCCGTCTCAGGGAAGAAATATGAAAAGTTTTTGTCTATTTTTTGTGGGGTATAAATATAACTTAGTAATACGCAGCGATTACTTTTATGGGTGAAGTTCAATCGAGCTAATACTCAGTCATGAAATACACTTGAAGTCCAAGGACGAAAAGTAAAACTGCACGCGTCAAACTTCGGTGTTAAACCTCTTTAGCTATTATGCTCGCTAGCATTTTTATTAGTTTGTAGAAAACAAATACTTTATTAAGCAATGAACTATGATAAATAAGATGGTAAATTTACGTAATCTTCATTTCAAAAATCACACATTCCATATGATATAAGATTCAAAACTAACATGCAGACAAGACACACGAAAAAATTTAAGCACGAACACAAATATTATTGCTGAGTCGACGACGATCAGCCAAGGACATATTTAAGCAGCTCTAAGTCACTTGATTATGTAAAAAGACACGTACAAAGGACGTCCTATTCAGAAGTTCCAACTAAATTGTAAGGAATCTACTTACATAATAGACAATGTGTCTATCTCTCAATCTGTGTGTGTGTGTCCCATTTCTTCCTATCTATTATTGAAGAAAAATTATTAAACTGAAATCAGAACGGTTGTGCATGTATTATGAGAATTACTTTGTGGATACCAAAAGCGCCAGATTACTATAAAATACGAATTTTTCCCCGTTATTAGTCCTCTTTTCCTACACGTTCATGTTATCGGTAGATAAAATACAGAATGGAAGTTTAGTATATATTTATTTAAAACACAATAATTCGTCGTAAATCTTTGATACATCAGTCTTATAATAATTTTAAATTAATCATATCTAAACCGTGGAATTTCCACGAGAACTATCTAGTGTGTTAATATTCATATGAAATCACACATTGTCTTCAAATTGTAGCATTGAATCGTTGATAATTTTTAGATGCAGTTCGCGACTGGATGCATGCATATTGACAGTGAAATTTTTAACTTGTTTCGAATTACAGGCAATATTTTTTATAATGTCATTTCGCGTTGGATTTGATGCTCGTTAATCAATTTTGTCATCTTGTTGATACAGAAATGCACGTAAAATTTTGAATTCTTATTGAAATATTGTACGCAATATCGCCACAGATGGATTTCCTCAAGGCATGAAACGTTCGAGGTAATTGCAATATTCCGAACACGTTAGTATATCAATTTATCCTAGCAATTCATCCTCATAAGCGCTAAATCGCTACAATGCGTTTCTTTTCATTGCTCAGTTACATCTACTTTTCATGAGCATTTCATAGCTAGCGAACACATAATGCATGTAGCTTTTTCAAACAAACCAATCATGTTATTGACAAGACTGTATTCGATAAGACCGCTTGACGCAGAGACGACACGTTGAGCTTTAGATGCAAGCCATAAATATAAGAGGATCAGCGTTGTCAATGAATAAAAAGTCATTTTTTCAGCATTGTTAAAAAGCAAAATTCAAATGAAAGGTTGTTGTCGATGCTTCAACACTATGCATGAACAGTTTCACTCTCACTGACTATTACGAATTGCTCCATACAAATCAATAGTTGTGTGATTGATGCCCCCCCCCGACCCTTCATACTCGTTTGTGTGACATAAGACTGTCCAGTAACTTGAAAAAATTAGACATATGACAAATTTTGACCGAAGAAGTAAAGTGAAGTGAATAACCGACAGAGTAACTACTTTAAAGTAGTTTTAACGATTATGAAAATTTTTCTAACACTCATTTCCTTAACCGTAATGAGGTATTAAATTTTTTTACACAGAATACCCAACAATCTTTAATAATTATGCCTCCTTGGTAAATTTTGCATAGGTATTTTAGATTGATATATTGCGATACAGCAAAATCACCAACACCATTATATTCGAGTCGGAACCCATTAGAAAAAAATTTATACCAGAAAGTTTTTCATAGCTGATCGACTTCATTAAATCAAGAAATACAAGGAATTTCGGGATCCATTTTTGTCTACACCCAAGCCAATATAAGGTGCCCCGTAAGACAAACACTAACTCGCATACGCATATCTAATGCCAATAATGTCGAGCCCAAACGGCTCGTTTCTATTGCCTCATTCTATTCCATACACAATACTCAATTAAAACCTAAACTTGGAAAACAACTAAAATGCATCCCTGAATGAGGCTTTGCATCCCCGTAAAACAAAGTTTTCGGTTGACCGACACCGAACTTTTGACCCTGATTTTTTCATAAAGTCGGAGAGAAGAAAAGATTTCAGAAACCTCACATCTGCTAACACTTCAAAAAACATTTCAGTATCAATTTCACGTTATAAGGGCAGCAAAAACGAACTTTATCCACTGTAAATCATCACGAATTAAAGTTCGTTTTGACATTTCTCAGCCATGATCTGCAGCAGTAACACAAAAATTCAATGAATAATGTTTATGTTTCACTTGTCAATTGTACAGACGTGAATTTTGAGGACACGAAATTTAAGTGAAAATAGATGAAATTGCATTAATTCCAAGAGCCCAGGTTGAAAATCCTAATATTAATAGAATAAAAAAAGGCTCAAAAATTTCATCAATAAGATAGCATGACCAACTATTAGTGCACGCAGGATAATAATACTGTCGTATTTTTTAGATTTCTCAACTACAAATACAAAAAGTTTTGCCAGTTTAAGCGTACGAACTAAATTTCAACACTCACTTTTAATGAACTATAACAGAGTACTGAATTATACTTCCCCACATAACCGTTACTAAATACCTGACACTGTTCTGATGTATTTTTTTCGTTGCATCCAGGCCTGAGAGTTCATCCTTAATGGTACTCAACAACACGCAGTGCAAAAAATCATACAACCCTTCACACATTTGCTACCTCCAGAGCTTCCATTATATATGTACACCCTAATTAATCTCTAAGAAATCGAAACAATTTTTGCGTCTTTTGTCCCCATAAGAAACTTCCCAAGTGGTCGGCGAGTAAGTGCTTTAAAAATTATACCAGGTTTCCACTCTGTTTTATAAGCAATACAAGTTTCAATAGCACCCCAAAGAACTGTAGTAAATCCTATCAGTTGCGTCTTCTTTTCCATACTTGCGTGGACCCAAACCCACCGCAAGTGTTTATTTCCACTCGAGGGAACAGTGAACAAGACGCATTAGGCTGTTCATCACAGGTGCGACCAAGAGTAGGTCCAGAACAGACCACGTTCTCGTGTAGAGCAGCACTTTATTTCCCGGAAGTAGTGGGCGTCGCAACGCGAGCTTCTCCCATCGATTTCCTAGTGTTTTTATTTTGTTCTTTCGTCCTATTCAGTGGTGTAGGACAACAGCAGGGTAACTCTACGTCTAAAGCTTCAGAATGTCTGATCCGAACACAAGTTCACGGGGAAAAAGTTTCTCATTGTCTAACTGCAATCCTACTGGCAATCGCAAGCTTCCTCCTCACGATATGTCGATAAAGTGTCGTCTTCCTTGGAGTAAATTCCATAAGAAGCTTACTCTCCGTAAAAATAACGACAATGAATACAGAAATTAGGTCACGTGGCGCCTACCAAATCTTTTTTCATAATCATAAATACCGCACTTACAATTTTTTAACGACTGCAACAATTTCAAGCCTAAGGACAAAAATGTAAGCCAAATAAATATAAAAGAAAGCTATGAATGAATTTCAATGCCACAGCAGACTATCATGTGGAATAAAATGGTTGAAGACACGAGACGTGTTAAGGAAACGAAAACGTTATACATGATGTACTTGAATGAGATGATCCAGTCGAAATGTATAGCACTAACAATGAATAGCAACGCATGTCAGCTACACGTCGTCAGCTACACGTCGTCAGCTACACGTCGTCAGCTACACGTCGTCAGCTAC
>VCRD01000560.1:221771-239562 GCA_006783055.1 Trinorchestia longiramus
TGGGCAGGTAGGGCTGGGCAGGTAGGGCTGGGCGGGTGTGGGTTTGGGCAGTTGGGACTGGGTAGTTGGGACTAGGCAGGTGTGACTGGGCAGCTGGGACTGGGCAGCTGGGACTGGGCAGGTGGGACTGAACAGGTGGCGCAAGGAAGGGCAGCAACACAGACTTAGGCTTACATCAAACAAAAGGTTTGTTTGCATGGCGCAGTCTGTTTACAGCAGCACCTCCGAGCAATGCATTAAAAAGCTTTGCTTGTTTACCTGAAAAAAAACTACCTTGATGAAATCAAAAGAAAAACAGGAAAGACTCACACACTTCGCTATGCCGCTCTGCGTATTAAGGAGCACAATATAAACAGTAAGAAAAGATGTTTCACGTGATAAACTCTACAGCCATATCTGCGCCAAATATACAATGCCAGTTATACACATTAGAGGGTCTTGATCCACCAACCACTGAGGGATATAAAATACAAAATAGTTTACAATGACAAAGCTTGCATTGTGACAAGGAAGGAGAGCAAAACTCATGTTAAGTTCTTGTAAAATTTCGCTCCGTTATTACTCCCAACTATGAACTATCATGCAAATTAGAAAGCAAAAATATTACATCAGTTATGATTTATTACCTCGTTGACGACTAAGAAAATGAATTTACTGACAGAACATTAGATTCTGATTTGAATTACGAGAAGAGTCGTACTCCCCCCTAGCAGCAATCTGAGATCTCGATCAGACTCAAATGCAAAGATTTGCCGCTGTAACAGGCTTTCATTACTGATACTAAATAAAGCATTGCAAAATTTAGCGGAATAAGTGCAGGAGCTGATACAATTACTTCAATAGGAATCATAAGTGTCGGAGCCCCACGTTGTGTAGCGACCGCGCACGTGTTGTGTCCACGTGAACCAAGGCATCACGTGCACCGACTCCCACCTCTCCCTATCGGCTAACCATCATATTTTTATTCCTGATATGTGGTTCAGTTTCTACATGGACGCAGAAAACCTGGCCACTGAGGCAATATATTTCACGGATTAAGTACCTTATGATACTAGAAACTGATCCATCATTTAGTGGAACAGTTACTGTACAACTAAATCATCTCTAAATCATAGTTAATATACAACCTACATCTTCTACAAGATTAAAAGAGAAGAAAAATAGGCATTATCGCCGAAGTACACAACATTCTTGAGCAGCAATCATTCAGGACTGTGGTGAGCGCTACGTGCCCAAGACACGCTGCGTGCCTGCAATGTCCGCCAAATAATGGTCGGACACGACAACTAAAAGATTTATCAGCTCGGCGAGTACCAGTTGTTGGAAACGAGCCAAAGGCCTCCAACTGATGAAGATTTCTGGATTGTTTCGTATTCTGTAATACATTCATTAACCTCTTAGCATTTTCCATGAAAACGAAGGATGTCTGAGTTCAATAATCGCGAATAAAGATTTCAACTTAAAATCGTTGGCTGTAAAATGCAAAATTTCTTTATAAAATACCCTTCCATTGAAAACTCCCTGAAAAATCAATAAGACGCTTTTCGACTATTCAGTGTAGAGATACAGGAAATTATTCATACCCTAAACCCCTGAGCTGCTCCATGTCTCAAACATAAAACAAACAAGTTTTCTGTTGAATTCCAAACATTCTGGAACGCTCCGCAGTTATTTTAATAGCTGAGGAAGGAACGTTCTGTAGCATTGATACACTCACAAATATTCATCCAACGCTAGGAAGTTACTCGAATCTTGCAAAATTAGACAGTCCCCCTGGAAATTCCACGATTTAGATTTAACTAATTTGAAATGATTATAAAGATGAATGCATTGAAGATTTACTTCGAATTATTGCGTTCGAAACTAATACTTTGTATTAATTTCATTCAAAACTACCTTTCTGCATCTTATCTACTGATAACATGGCCCAGATAGTACCCGTTGATACTCCTTGGTTTAAAACCGATTAAAATTAAGGGTTTATAAAATGAAATTCATTTTTCAGTTTTACCCGTGAATATTTTTGATCAATACATACAGAACTTCCATTCGGTACCGTTTTTACGGATAACATAACCGTGTTTAAATAAAAGTTAATAATAGAAAAAATCGAGTATTTTATAGTGATCCGGCGTCTTTGGTATTCACAATACAATGCTTGTAATACATATATGCAAACCCGTTCTGATTTCAGTTCAATAACATTTCTTCAGTAATAGATATGAAGTAATGTGAAGGACACACAGATACAGAGAGATAGAAATACATAGTCTTCTAGACAGTTCCCGTGGAAGTTCTACGGTTTAGATTTTACTGATTTGAAATTATTATAAAGATGAATGCATTAAAGATTTGTGACGAATTATTGTGCTTTAAATGAATATTTTTCATCAATATACACAGAACTTCCGTTGTGCATTTTATCTACCGAAAGCATGGCCAAGATAGTACCCGTTGAAATTCTTTCATTTAAAATAGATAAAATTAAGGATCTATCAAATAAAATACATTTTTCACTTTTCCCCTGCTATTATCAGAATCAAAATATTTTTCATGAATACATACAGAACTTCTATTTTCTTTTTTATCTACCGATAACATGGCCTTGTAAGAGAAGAAAGCTAATAACGGAAAAAATTGCGTGTTTTATAGTGGTCCCGCGCCTTTGGTATCCACAATACAATGCTTGTAATATTATGCATACCCGTTCTGATCTCAGTTCAATAATTTTTCTTCAGTAATAGGAAGTAATGGGACGGACACACACAGATACAGAGAGATGGAGATACATAGTCGATTGTATACGTAGATTATATATGTAAATATTCTCTAGTTTTAGAATACGAATTGAAGTTCCATTAGCAATACTGAGAGTACGTACGGTGCACAGAGTTAGATATGCACACGTACATACACTTCCATCTAACATGCTCGCTTGAAAACCATTAACAAATTTGAGAACATGGCTCGTTCATCCGTTGAACTTCTTTGCCAGATTAGGGCACATCTTTGCAAAATTTCTCACTGTACCATAATAGTCATTAAATTAATAAAATATTCGACAATGCTACAGGTTTTATTTGGACATTCAAGTATCGCACAATAGCAACCTCATGAGCCATATGTGGATAGAATTCAAGTTGAATAGGAAATAAGATAGGCGAGGTGCTAAAATGCATTTTTTCTTGAGACGTGATACATCATAAAAAAAATAACTATTATTCTTCAAGATATCATAGGTTTCGAAAAATCCCATGCATTTCCACTGAATATGTAAATTTATGCCAGGGAACGGAAACGCTCACTGAAACTCTTCCAACACTTCACAAGAATGCACAGCAGCCATGAGCAGCAGCTTGCCCGACACTTTCCGAATAATTTAAAATAAGAAAATCGCACAAGAAAATTCCCAGACATTGCTATATATTCCATGTAACGTTGCGAGCAAGAAGTAGCAGTTGGAGAGATCGATGGGACATCAAACCTACTCGAGAACCTAAAAAAATCAAAGAGGATCCAGCTGCTTACGACGACAAAAGGGACATGCTGCAGGCCCGGTCGTCGATCGTACCCCTCGTTCTCACTATTTTTGTACGATGCCATGAATAAATTTGAGGTTGCCATGATGGAAGTCTCTTGTCCGAATCCACTTACCGCGAGCGCATATGGTGGTTCCAAAGAAGATCTTGGATCACTTTTGAAGACACATAAGGAGAATGTAAGACGTGGTCTCAGGCAAGAAAAAAATTAGAAGCAAACAGTAAATACAGACCATTTTAAAGCCTCATACTGTGCCACAAGCCTTCCATAAATTCTTAATTTGTAAAAGAGACGCTGTCACGTAATCATAAGAGCTTCAAGATTTAACGAGTTTTGGCTCAATTTAGGCGATTTATTAACAATGAACTCAATAAGAATGAAATTTAAGATGCACCAAAAGAATGCAAAGTTGATGAAGAAATCTTTGATGGTTCAGCCTTTATTAGTGAAAGGGGAAGCGCAAGCATATCAAACACACCAAAGTGATGTCAAGAGGAAGAACAGCAATCAACGAAAACGGAAAGAGAAAGAAATGAAAAATATTTAAGGCCTACCCAGTTCCAAAATAAAACTTTCGACAAATTCTTGATACTAGCAAAGAAAACTCGGCAGTATGTGGCTTAGGGTACCACCGGATAACGCACATCCAATATGAGACACCTTGATGATATGCAAAAATAAACAAGCTTCCCATACGCGCGAGACGATCAAGAATTCTACTTGCCTTCCCAAAGCACGCGCAGTCCCCAAAACTCCTCGTCGAAAAAAGGCTTCCAGTGTTCCTAGTGTGAGAAGAATTTGAGCCTCTAGGAGACGGTTTTATGACTCTAGCACAACAACTCACTACACGCTAGCACTAAGAATTATGACTATTTTATCAAGGATAATTTTCAGCTTACAATTTAATTTAGTGCGAGCGTTGAATTCAAATAATATAGTCATGAAGAGTGACGTAACTTAAATGCCAGTAATGTGTATAGGAATTTGATGACGTGAATAGGGCCACACCGCATCGCTCATGAAGAAAGTTAAAATTAAACTCTGGCAAACTCAGGCAAGCAGCTACTGAGGACATAAATCATACACCAATAAAATTAATTCTAAATATATACAAGAGAGACCATAACTAGTACATCAGTAGGTATTTCATTTTTATGAAAATAATTACATGCAATTGAAGTCATTGCAAACATTTCAGTGGTCATCACCAGCATTTTAGTAGCCAATACATGCATTAGTCGTTAAAAGGATTAGTTATTCCATTCATTAGTCATTATAATCATTCATTAGTCTTCAGTAATTTGACATCAAGCATTAAGAAGGCAAACATTACATAACAGAGCCATAACTAAAAGAGCACCAGTCGTTATTGCAGTTAAAGAGCTGCAGTTAATTTGTTGCTGGGCCATTTACGAAGAAGACAATGTAATTACATGGAGAGGTTTACAAGATAATTGCGGAATTTAATGGCCTCTAAAATTGCTTGGTAAGCAGAGGCGGCACAAAGAAAAAACCTCTTCCTGGGAGCCATGCCAGGGTGTCGGTTGAACTGGCCAGGCTTATTGATGTACAACACAGACTATGCTCTTCTTCATCAACTCTTCTTCCTAATTCCATGAATTGAGAGTCAAATTAAGATGAAATTTTACGTCTTCGAGTGAAGTTATGAAAGAACATCACGTTTTAAAGTAAAATTACGAAGGAATTTCCCATCTTAAAATTAAGTCAAAAAAGAACTTCACGTTATGAAGCAAACTTAAAAGGAAATTTTACGTTTTACAGTGAAATAAAGAAAACCCTAAGTTTAAAAGTAAATTCAAGTTAAGAGAGAATTTTACATTATGGATCTAGTTTGCATGATGAAATGTCACCAATGATAAAGTCTTCAGGCCATCGACTGATCGAATGGAAGACTTAGTGACTACTGAAACTAATGAAACAATGTGAAATTAAACAACTTGTACATCCAAATTTTACAACCATATAACCAAAAACTTGCAGGAATAAATGACATTAAACCAAACACGCAGAAGCAAAGACAGCCAAGGCTCACCGAATTTCGCCCTTAGAATTTGTCAGTGTTCTCTGCTCGAGGACAACAGAATTACAAGAGCATGGAGCGCTCTGGCGTACGAAACACTTCTGTTTTGAATAAATAAAGGAAGGTCCCCTGCCTCCACTGGCACTCAAGACACGTTGTGGCTACGATGCTAACTCTTCCTTTCTATAGAAAATTATTTCTGAAATCTAACCAATGACATGTTCAATTTCTTTGTTATCTAGGTTTCATGCGTGAAGTTTCATGTCTTGTTTCACACGATAAAGTTGGTACATATATTTAATTTCCTGATTGCTTCGTTACGTGTCAAAACTTGACAAGCTGAGGATCGAAGTCTCAAATGTAGGATCTTTTTTTGGTCATACCAGCCGCGTAGCAGTGCTAGGAAGCAGGTTAAATATCGACATGGTGTAGAGCACAAATTCTGCCGCTGTTGATGAGCCCTCGAATTCTCGTTCTTCCGCTGATATTGCGGTCATTGTGCAGCAATATGAATCTGATGAACTTTATCCACACATGCACAGTTAATACTACTAGAACTTCAATTGTGCGTCAACATCAACACAAGCGTTAAACAAATTTATTGTTGGAAAAATCATTATTTCGTGTATGATGAGACTTTACACTCGTAACTACATTTGCAGGCAGATTAGGTTTCAGACCTGCTGATGCCAGCTCTCAGTGTCACTCTTAATACAGAGTACTGCAGATGCTGTGGGTCCGAGGATAAAACACAGTAGCCAGACTTCGGGGCAACCATCAACCGAATGAGACCGTGTTACATAAACTGAAATGCTTAGGTGTTGCCAAAAATGTGTTCACCAGAAAATGATTTCACCAGAAAAATACAAAAGAATATCTCCAAAGGATAGAATTGCTACAAAATAATTCATATTGTGTACAGGCAATTAGGGTTAACCGCAACCATGATAAATTCGAATTGCATCAGAGAATAATGGAAGTGAAGTACGAGGGCTACTTTTTTCAACTGCCAATTGGCTATATAAAAAGGGAAATTCACACAACAGAATAATTTTACTACTAAAAGTACTGGTCTTACTTATTTCTCTACATAATCACCAAAACGCTTAAAGCATTCGTTATACCGTGGCACATGATTCTCGATGAGTTCTTTACAAAAGTTAGCCGCCAGTGAGGAAAATTATGTCTTGACAGGCACAAGGAGGCCGGATCCAACACACACAGCCTCCGGTATTTTTGGTGTTGTACAATTGTGTACAGAACAGCCCTTGAAATGTCTGAAAATTCTTGAAAAAGTTCACTGATTGTAAACCTTAGTTTTGTGTTGACCTCCTGATTAACACGTTGAACGAGGTCTACAGTAGCGACAGACTTGCACCTTTGTCCACCTTCTTCTTCAATGATGTCGGTTCGCCCTTGATGTTTTCTATACCATTCCCGTACGTTACCCGCACTCATAAAGTCGTCACCGTACATTTTCCTCATTTTGGACTGGATTCTAGCAGCACTACTTCCTTCTGCTGGCAGGAAATGGATTACACTTCGTAGTTCCCATCGATCGTAGCGGCCATGTTCAATTGCCCATATCACGAGCAATCGGGTTATACCTGTTTTGGTGCTTATGTAGGGTAATAAGCAAGACCTTGCAGTACTTTTGGCAATTAACTTATTATTTTATGCAAATTTACCTTTCATATAGTCTGTGAGAAGGTTAAAAAACAGCCATCGTATAACGAAGAAGAGTACCAAAGCATGCTCATTTGAATAATTTTTAGCATGAGCATTCAGCGCCAATAATTGTTATTGTGTTAAGAATTTTGTGAGAAAATGGACACTCTGTTTTATAAAATATTCTAATGAACGACCTTCGTAAGCTGCCTAAACTAAAATTCAGATAATTTAACACCTTACTTGGCTATAAATTCTTAAATATTTGTAACCTAGTAATTTGAATTAATTCGCTCAAAAGATTGAGCATTATTACGTCCACATTTGAGACATGTTTCACGGGTACACAGAAAACTCTTTACTTTTTCAACAGAACGCATCACGTCTGTATACGTTTGTATTCCAAGGAGGTGTTTTCGAGAGTGTATTTAAAAAAGGTGCATTCGGCATCTCAATTCACATCAAAAACTCTCAAAAAGCCAGTGCTTCAAGACAAACCGGGAATTTTTAAAAGAAAATATGACACAGAGGCAAAATGATAGACTGAGCGCATTTGAGTATTCTAGGAACAGATATTTTGTGTAATTTTAGTTTATAAAATGGGCGGGAAGATGGATAAAACGTTTCATTTAACCCTATCCTCCAGTAGAAGAGAGCTATGAAAGTTAGCCGGGAGAGACTCGTGCATTTGCCAACCCAAATAAAGAAGTGTGAGCAGAACAACATGACAAATACATTTTTATAAGCAACTATAGAAAAGCAATTTCCCTTAATATCGCAATGAAAAAATCACTTTGAAGGGTAAAAACGTGATACAACATGCGAAACAAAACCATGACACTTCAACGCGAAGGCAGGATACGCAAAACACAAAAACTTGATTCCGAAAGAAAACGATTTCCCTATAAATAATAGACGAGCCTACTTTGAAACAGCAATTTCTGATAACTGCGGCACAAGCGGGAAATCTTCCTCTGGCATGAAAAAGAACCCAAAGCCAGTAGAGGCAGTTTTCCAATAGTGCTAATGATGATTTGGACGGAAGCAAGAGGCCTCTGAGTACTCATTACAGCAAATCCGAAACCGCCTCGTCCAGGCCTTATCGTAGCCAGCAGCCGTGAGGTAATGGAAACGTTCTGAGCTTTAATGTGGTCACTAGCCGGCTTGTGTCGTCAAAAATAAAGGCAGTTTTACCCTAGTATTCGTTACTCTTAGCAAATATGCTGCATTTTCAGGTGTTGTAATTTATGAAGTTTTGTTACATTGACCACTGTATTTCACGTGCGTATTCGTGACAATACCAGACACACACAAGCACCTGCAAAAGAATTTTTGCACTCTCACTTTGAAGGAGATGGATTTAGTTTTCAGAAACGTAACCGCAACGATATGAATGAACGGAGCACAATTGCACATCGTACACAAACTGTAAGTTGGTATTTCATACCAAATGTCCCACAATTGCCAGGAAAAGGTCGAGTTCACATTAAAGATTAAAAAGCCAGAAATACCCTCTGAGGCAGAAGCATAAACATCCTTGGCTACGCGAAAACCGAAAAAGAAAACACTTAAGAAGCGAACCAAATTAAAAACTTTGAGCCACAACAACATTTCAGGTCTACTGAATCTTGAATGTAGAGGAAGATTAAAAAAATAATACATGAATCATAATATCTTCCCTTTTTTAATAACATCAATTTTCCTAGAATTCTTTATTTCGATCCGACCTATGGAAGCGCATAATATCCGGGGGGGATCAAAAAATTCGCGTAATTTTATCGTAGCAGCAAAACTCAAGTTAAAACAAGGTTAAACTTGTCAAAGCATCACTCAGTGTTTACCTTCTAGTTAACTGCCATCAGTTATGCGCCCGCGTATTGTACAGAAAAGACCCTCTATAAAACAAGTTCCTTTTGTATTCAGGAAAAATAGTTATTTCGATATAAGATCGAGTATCAAATTTCTGGTGAAACTCGAATGGGTAGAGACGCAAATCATGAAGTTTTAGAAAAAGTTTATAGTTCTACTGCTCCACATGAATCAGTAGTCCACAAGTGGATTCAGCGATTCAAAGAGAGAAGAAACACCTTTGAAGTACGACCAGCGCTATGGAAGACCACGAACATCAGAAAATGACCAAAACATTGAGGTTACTCTGAACTTCATTCAAAATGATCGAAAAATATAAGTTATTCAGTTAGCTATGTCCCTATACATTTCATAAGGCTCGGCAAATTTTATTCTGCATGATAATTTGAGACTAAGCAAGCTTTCAGAGCGATGGGTCCCACAAGCATTGCACCCTGATCACCTCATTCTTCGAAGTAACCGTGACGATATTGAACAAAATTGAAGATGAAGAGCATTTCTTGGCCAAAATCTTCACTGGAGATGGCAACAATGTTGACAAAAAAAATGATAAATAATTTTTGAATATAAAAATTATTTTCTGAAAATTTTTGCAACTTTTTAATTTCCCCTCGTACACGTGGAGCTTAATAATGGATAAATACGATGACACAAAAACACATATTCATGGTAATCTAATATTAACTGATATTCAGAATATTTTGTCGGTACATTAAATTTGTTCATGCATATGCGCATTCATAATCCAATTTCAAATGAAATAGTTATTCTTCATTTTGCAAGTTTTCAAGTTATAAAATATTAATGCAGAAATTCTGATACAAAGCTCTGTTATTGAACGTTGACATTCCCTTTGTACTTCTTTACAGTCAGAAATGTCCTTGTCAGGTAAAATGACCAATTACATGTAAAACCGTCACCGTCAAGCTACTTAAAAAGAAGGCAGACATAAAACCAGTTCACGGCAATGCAATAACCAGTTATTAAATTATTCAGCAAATTATTCTAGAGCAGCGGAATCGCAGCGCTCGATTGAGGACAGCGTTCGGTTGCACATGAATAATGCGGAAGTAAAAACAGTAGGAACTATAGCATTTGAGGACGCGTCTCTATCAGGATATGCAGTGCTCATCCAACAGGAGTACTAGACGAATAAGAGGTAGGGCACTGGTGAAGAAACTAAAAGTTCACTCTACCATTAAATTGATCAAGAGACCACGCGTTCTTCCCACACGCTGCGTAGCTGATCCTCATGAGGAAGCAAAGACATCTCCACAACGTCTACGTTCTCAGTGAGAACACGCACTTTCTGTGCTCATTCTCTTCTGTCGCTATGAATTACTTCATTTCACAGATTTAAACCAGTACAATAAGCTTTCCCTATTTTTCCTCACTTGTATGACGGCAGAAGGGAAACTACGCATGGTACACAAACGGTGTCAAGTAACGTGTGACATTAAGAACTACGTCTAAATGGCCATCTATCGGGGTAGTAGTATGTGCCGCCTTATATTAAGGTTATCTTATTTTCTGAGACACCCTACCACGTAACACGTAAAATATGTTCGAAGACACCCCGCCGACCGAAATATGATATGGTATTCAAAAATTGCGGCTCTCACCTGTGCAATTCCCGGGCAGACCAATAGAATAGGCATCTGCAATAGTTGCAGGCCGGCTTGCTGGAGCAGTTTCCTTAAAAAAGTTTTCCTTCAATAATTCTGGCCGCTCTCGGGACTGCATGCAGCAATTCTACGCGAGTACTTGCAGTGCGCATAAAGGCGCGGTGAGTGAATGTAATCCTCTTAAAGTTAGCACCACCAGCCCAAGAAACGCTCAACCGCTTCTCCGACTTGCGTCAACGTAACCAGAATACGAAACCAACACTTCCCGACTCAGCCAATACGATATAACCTGCATGCAGTCCTTCAAAAACCGATCAAGATCAGTTGTGAATTTCGGACGAACGGACTATCAATGGTTCTTACACTTATGATGATGGGTAGGCACACAGCAGTTCTGTGTAGCTAAGATTCATGCAGATGTTCCCAACTTCCCATTCAATAAAAAAAACATTCAATCTTCGTATATTTGCTTGAGGGTTGGCGAGTCAATTGGCCTCGCCAATGAAAAACACCCGCATCCTCGAATCCAAGAAATGAAGTCTAAATAAAAGTATTATTTACTTTCTTCACAATTTCTAACAAGAAAAATCTTCAAGCAAGTGGATGCACAATGAAATATCGACCTTAAGACCCGACTGAAGTAGTTAATTTAATGTACAGAAATATCGCGTCACTAAATACTTCGTTCCAAACTTCAAGTTAGATAAGAAATGGATTGGGTTCCACAACAGCGATAACAACAAAATCGTTGTAACATTGACCACGCAATCATATGGAAGGAACAAGATGTTCAAGCAAAATAACAAAAACACATGTCGTGTGAGTTAACATTTGAACGACTTACTCGCTCCCGGTTTCCACTAATAAAGGGAAAACAAGAATAGTAAAAATTGAAACCTGAAGTACAGTCCAAAAATCAATTCACATTGAGCTTCATCTATAACAGGCGAGGTGTTGAGCGCACTTCTATAGACGACCACATTTTCTAGTCTTGGTTCATTACATATTTTCGTACACATGTCACTGTTTGGAGCTAATTATGTGGTTTACTCAAAAACATGTACGTTATTATAAATTAATTTTTTAGAAAGATAATAAATTGAGGCCAAGAAAATTTATTTCCTTTGCATGCATACAGTAAACATGACAAACCTTTAAATTTTAACATGCTAGTTTTTCACAGCGGACAAAATAAATTGGTTTGTACACTCGAGCACAATGAAGCAATGAAACGATTAGAGCATGCCAAAGCTTTGATATAAGGAATGCCAATTAGCAAACAAACAAGAACAACCTGACTTCAGAAACAGTTGGCTTCATTAAATTAAGCTTTAGTTTCCAGCCATTAGAGAATAAGTTTGCACAATCAGGACTCGAAAGAGTACGGCATTTTTAGGGATTTATGGACACGACATGCTTGTCTGCAAAAAGAGAGGCAATCTTGAACATAAAATTACCACGTTAGCTTTTACATTCAACAAAACATAAGATTTAGGGACATTAACCCATTCCAAGCGGTAAGGTGCCAGCTAAAATCTGCAAAAATTGTAACCGTCTATATATAGTCATCACCGCTGTTAGGGACTGTCAGTTTGAAACATTATATTTAGTGTCTCCGCTAAATAGATGAGCGGGCTTGTGACTATATATTGTCGCTGCCGCCTAATAAAACTTCAATTTGATGTAAATACTTCAAATATATAACATCAATATCACTATTGTATTTTATTTCGCATGATGCTTTACACAAAATGACAAAAAATATTTCATTTTGTTTAGATATTAATGAGAAGAAATTCACGTTTTTATTAGTAACTTGAGTGTTCATCTAGTCAGTCAGGCACGAATACATATTCCAGTTATGCAAAAACATATCTTTCAGCTATAAAAATAGGACCTTCTTCATCAAATGTGAAATGAAACTCTTAAACCGAGCACATAAGAATCTAAAAGAAATATACAAACATCACTAGATTAAATCTAGTTAGTAAAAATATATCTATATATTCCATATATATTTATTCATCCGATTCTGTATCATCTAGAAATTCATCTTCATGGTCAACTTCGTCTAAGAACTGCAATAATCTACTGCCATCACCTTCATCATCTAAGTTTAGTTTTCTTTTACGAGAAGACATGCAACTATTGCATAACTATTGCAGATCTAACTATTGCAGATGCCTATCGAAAAAAGATAGAACATATTGGTGAACACACTAAATGTAAGTAAATTAAAGATTACGAAAAGTACGGAAATAAAAGCAATTCAAAACAGTGGCAGTGAAGCAAGAGAAGCATTACGTGTACTGATCATCTTGACCCGCTGCCACGCATCAATCCTCATCATTTCATTTATGACACAGGCCATGATTGCGCCGCTAATTGACAATGAAATAACAGTAAAAGACACCAAATGCCTCCATTTTAGACACAGTCTATACATCGTAGCAGCTGCTACAATGTCAAAACAAGGTAGGAACTATACACAGACGCTCCGGTGAATGGGATAATTCTTGGGAGGATCTATATAGTTCCGCCGCTTGCAATGGGTTAATCATTTTTTTCGTGAGCCTTCAGTAAAGCGTAAATGAAGACGACCCCTCGTGACGCTGATGACACTGAAGGCTTGTTTGCACCCAGTCCAATTTACAGTGTAATTTTAATTCAGTTTAAAGCACTAGAGTAGCAACTTAATTAGATCTTTGATGAAATCAATTTATGACTAGAACAAAGCAATTATGATTCCATAGTTTTCATTAATTTAGATACATAAACAAAATGTCCCAGTGAGATGCGATCAACATTAATTAACTATTTCCTCGTAAAATAAGATGCACATTCTGTAATTCAAAATAAATTGTCATTATTGGCGAGGTGTACTATTTCAGCAAAGAATTTCAGCAAAGAATTTCAGCGATATTTAATAATTTATTTGCCCCAGTATCTCCCACCACATTTTGCTGGATCTACCATGAACGAAAATGACAGTTCTATATGAAATGGGCCTTCCGGTCCCATTCAGTATATTTGAACACTCAGCAAAGCCCAGCTAGGCATAGAATTGTAGGGTATAGATAAGTCGATTCAAAAGGCCTTTGTAAGTTCAATTTACATGAGCAAATTACCTTGTCTTCTGATAAAGCCAGGCTAAAGGTGGTCTACTGGATTAATTAATTGGAAGGACTAGGCATCGGACATGCATTCGTGAAATCTTTTGTTGATATGGAAACGAAGTGGTCAAGGTGCTCTGTAATTAAGCCACCTGAAGTACAAGTCCTATTCCAGAGAAAGAATTGGAACGTCTCTCCTTTGTATCTTTTGTATTTTCCGACACGACCTCGAGACAAATAGCGTTAGCAAACTGCACCTGTTCTGAACTCGGAGGCACATATCTGCATGTAAATAGCACATCTTTCTCAACGTCGGAGGATTTATTCACAGCTGAGAGCCGTCATTTGCTACGGTTGCATGCATTTTATATCCTAAAATTATTCATTGATGGTACACCTACACGCAAACCTCTGTAAAAAAACTCGTATTTTACTCAGATAGAAGAGAAAAGAAAATGAAACGCTGATATATGCAAACGCTTCCTGAATACACATCATACTAGAATAACTAAACCGAACAAACCACAATTACAAAACTTTAAATTGAAAAATTAAGTTCACTCTTAGATCATCATAAAAAGACAAACATTGTAATCCATTCAAGGTTCAGTTAGAGTTTCAGGCAGTTGAGGCGATCACCATTGTATCAGTAATGATCAAATACAAGTGGCACAATATGGGTGCAAAACTTGTGTCTGTGTACACACAAACCGCGTAACATGCAATAATATGCCGAGTAAAACCCGCAATAACTAAACAGTGAAACAAATAAATGGAAAAAACAGAAATGAAGATGCTCGTGCTAAAAGTCGTCAGTACAGAACGCTTGCTTTTCAATTACATGCAAAGAATTAACGAATAAAGAAGACCGAAGACGCAACGAAAACAATCGTGCAGGGCACCATTTGCATGCAATGCTGGCCTCTTCCGTTAGTGAAATAAAGCCAAAAAATGTAAAAACGAGCCTAAGAAAAATTTACGGTACTCTATACACAACATCCAGTAACAAGTGTTGCTGATGCTAGAAGTTAGTTACCAAATAAGATCCCAATTTCTCCCTAGCGCTAGAAGGCACTGACGAGAATAGACACGATCAGTTTACCCCCTTGTAAATAGTTCAGAAATTCCCCGTGCGACCAAAATACCTTAAGTCCCCAATATACGCTAAAAGACGATGCTCTTCACACAACTACCTGAGTGAACAAAACAAAAGCCACTGCTTTTACAAGCTCTACTAACTTTCTAGTAAAAAAAAAACTAGGATTGCTACTAAGAAACGTGAATTCCACAAGTTACACGGACGAGGACTTACTTTATCTGCATATTATTCTCTCCTAGGGAAGCTCACAAATCCTTTATCCCTCAGGAGCGCTAAAGCCTAAAAATGTCGTGAATGAAGATCCACTTCAGTGCATTCCTCTACGTCGGCAAACCACGTACTTTAAATATGCTTTTCCACGCCTATGGAAAATTAGTTAAAAATAGGCACGCGGGATTGCGTATTATTTGAATGAAAACGCCAGGTGGCAAATAGCATCAGATTATGCCTACCATTAGCAGCCCAGACATGATGTGAATCATATATTTCGTCTATAAATAGCAATTAATTGCACTCTCTTTGATGTGGTCTCCCATCAAAAGCGATTTGATTCCACGCAAGCGCACATCAATCATTAATTCAATCCTAAATGTGATTACCTCATTAATTGATTACCTTTACCTGAATAATTATTTTAATGCTTTCCATCCAATCCCAATACCGACTAAGCTCAGAACTGTTCATGAAAACACAAAAAAATTAATATTACTTACGCTACTGTGTACATACAATACACGTGGCTTTGCCGTTGCATGCACAACATATTTTGGTGCAACATTTTAATTTCAAAACAACATTCTTTTACATGTACATTATTGAGAACCAGGCACACATATGAAAGACACTCGCGTGAGTTATCGGCTGTCTACTCACCAACTCTGGGAGAGAGAAGAAGGAGAACGAAGTACAATTTGGATGAGTTTGAAACAATATCCTGCTTATTCTACAGTGTAGAGCTGTAAGCCTTAGGGTAAAGCTAAGTCTAAAGCAAGCAAACGAAGACATCCACTGTCCCCCATAAAATCATATATTTAAATATGAGGAGCAAGAAGCCATGCATTCATGAACGTGTTTGATAAAACATACGCTGCAGAACTACATTGCCTAATATCAAGAGTACAAATATACAGCAGAACTTCGATCAAAATAACCTAGAGCCTCTCTAGGAAATCCTCTTTCTTGTTCCACATTACCATCTTTTTTCCCCAAGTTGAGAACTTCATCAGTCATAAAATTCCCACACGCCACAGAAAAAAAACATTGCACGTTGAAACGGGTCCTCAATGGGCGAAAAAACGAGTTTTAAAATAGTGCCTCTACTTCAAAGGTCTTTAATAATCTAATTCGTGATTTTTTATCAGAAATGTATTCTACAGAGCTGTTAAAAAACAAAGAAACACAGAAAGTAAATATATCACCCGGAACTTGAAAGGAAACCCCCCTGGTTGTCACCACTGAAACCCGAGAGACAAAATTGACGCTGATCCGAAACTTTTAGACAGGGAAGAAGTTTACCCGTAAAAGACCAGGAGCGTAGGGTAACTTGGTGATGAAAGCCCCAACTTGTTTTTCGAGGGAAAAACTCTTATCAAATCGAGGACAGGCTTGCAGGACGTGATGAAACCAGCCGGGGCTCCCGCCTCTACAGCCCCGACCTCCTTTAGAAGACGCTGAGTCGGCAAAGCTGGAGAGGCCTTGGATGAAATGGGACGGGCGGGCTTACATGGGGACACGTTCCTTTGAACTTGGAAGTAAACTCACCGAGTCCTCGCACTCTGGGTACCTCTATTTTGTGATTAGATAATGTGATATCTCAAGTCGTGACTTTCGAAGTACTCAAATTTAGTTATCAGATAGAGCGAGGAATAAAATTTGGAAAACATCAAAATGAGTCAACATTTTCTTATTATAAGAAATATTTTACAAGTCTTCACTTAACTCTCACATTTACACTACAGACGTTAAGACGTTTATTGCAAGAAAGACACAGGGAATATTGCAATGCGCTTACAACAGAATCATGTATAAAAGGGCGTCTTATCTCGGCTACCTACTGAAAGCCAACTGCTTATTAGGCATTTCTTTCAAATTGGTTTAAAACATTTATTAATAATGAAATTGTACCCAACGAGTAAAGTTATCCCCTATATTTCTATCACGTTAGTCGAATTAAAATTGACTTCTAAAAGTAAAACGCCTAGAAACTGAAAAAATAAAACAATATTAAATTGGAAGAATTTCAACTCGGAAAATGATTATTATTTACCCCAAATTCCCCAGTCTGAGCTTGACGTAATTAATATGCATGCTAGCAACTAATCAAAAATTACTTCCTTCACAATTTAAGTTACAATAAATTATTTAACACAGTTTTGTACAAGCGTTAAAAGAATGATGGCTCATTGACGCCTGTAAATTAAAGAGTAACGCGGTAAAATACAGTACATTTTGGAAAATTACGGAGTCTCAACATTTCATCTGACTTGTGGAAGCTTAAAAGTGGATCTTCTCGTGACGTAAAAATTTTGAGAGATCAGTTGCGTGTAGAAGCGTTGAAATACGTCTCCATTTTCATCATTAGCATGACGAATGAAGTTAATAACAGTAAACTGAAACACATATTAGAATGCCATGATTTTAGCTTCCTTATACATAGATCTTAATTGTGTGTGCAGTCGGCTGGGGCAAAGTACTCTGTTTATGATTGTTTCTAATTTTCTTAACCCTCTCAGGATCATACTTTCGATGAATAGAAATGCATCTCATGCACAAAAATTTATAGATATATAGATATATATAAATAGATATATATATAGATATATATATATATATATAT
>VCRD01000560.1:239632-257328 GCA_006783055.1 Trinorchestia longiramus
TATATATATATATATATATATATATATATATATATATATATATATTCGCTCACATTTATGATGGTGGTACAAATTTGAGCTGCTGAGCAGCGCAGGAATTCAATTTTAAAAAGTGGTATGCTTTCTATACCACCAAGCATTACGCATGACCTCTTCGGAGGTATGAAATGTGTACCTCCAGACTTGGAAGGATTAATTGATTCCGCGATGCCCTTTCCATATAATTACTGCATATATAGTATGAAGATTTACAAGTAGGTGATGTTATTAAACTTTTTCAATTCAAAAATCTACAAACTGCAAAGCAGGCTGCAACAGCCACTCACTTTCATGCACACTAGTTAAACATGTCCCCTAAAATAAAGTTTTATACCCAAAATTACTTCAAAGTATTTAAATTTATTAACCTATTCAAGTGGTTGATTGCTAAACGTTCAGAGGGGCAATTCTACAAGATGAGGCCGAGACATAAACAACTCTAGCTGTTTAATTTGTTTGTGGCCAACCACACGATTAACTGTTTCATAACGATCTTCATCTTACGAACAGCTTCGTTTTGGGAATCAACATAAAATACAGCATCATCAACAAAAACAATACTATTAACGTCGGTCAAAAAAATAACGTCATTAATAAAAATATTAAATAGGTTCTCAGCACAAAACCTTGAGGTACTCCTACTGTAAGGATCAAGCCATTGTGGGGTATTTACAAAGGTTCTTTCAAGCAAGTTCTCACACTGATCCAAGAAGTCGAAATGGCAAATCCTTGTGTAAGCTCCTTCGTCTATAGCAGTTGGTGTAAATGGTGCGTATGTACATTAGATCAGTGCTGCCTTTATATAGGGTAAAGTACTATAGTTTGTGACCTATATAAGTGAGATCATATTGATGACTCTTATATTACGTAGGAGCAGATTATCGGTCATCGAGCTTCGGTGGGAAAATTTTACCTAGAAAGAGCTTGTCCTACTAACGAAAAAATTATCGTTTCTTTTAGGTTAAAAAATATGAAACTCCCCTTCATGTGAATTCATAATTTCGAATAATAGTATAAAATTAGAACTTAGTCACAGTTTTTTCTCCATAATATTAAAGTTAGTTGTAAAAACCCGCAAAATTCTTCAAGGTTTTAGCAACATATTCACATATGCTTGTTTTTGGCAAGCGAAATGTCGACAAGTCAAAGAAGCCTTTGAAAATATTTATATATACAGTAAAATTCCTCATTTTCAGACAGCTTTTTTCCCGGTCAATATAATTTCCGGACACATGATATCCGGACAATCTAATTACCGGACATGTTGTCCCCTTATGCTCTTGTGGTTTATATGAATTCTTTTATTGATTTTAAACATTTCATGCCAGAAAATTTATTGAATTTGCGTATTTATCCCTATTATGCCTGCTTCTTCAGATAAAAATGTGCCCGATTCAAAGAGGAAAAGCAATGCTTTAACATCAGAACAGAATCATGAAATAATTGAAAGTGAAGAAAGTATATCAACAACAATGGAAAAATACAATATAGGTAGATCTACATTTTATGTTATAATGAAGTCTAAAGACACAGTTGAAGAGGCACTAAACTCAGCATCTGGCAGCAAGATCACAGGCACTCATCTAAAGTGCATTTGCAAGTCTCAATATGAAGTTTTAAGATCAAGGATGCCATTTTCCTATTGAGTGAATCATGGAACACTGTGAAACAAACAACCCTTTCAAGGGCATGGAAGAATTTATATGGGGAAAATAGGGATACAAGTGAAACTGATAGTGATATCATTGAAACTTCGAATTCTTTGCCTGCAGAAGAAGCTTTAATACTGAATGAGACACAAACTAATTCCTGAGGACAATCAGCTTTAAAACCTTACTTCTGATGATCTTAGAGAATGGATAGATGAAGAGGATATTTCAATTTCTCCTTCCACAGAGCAAAAAAAATGCTGTTCCACTCTCTGACGAAGAATATTCTGACAACTCTACTTTTTCAGAACAAAACAATGATGAATCAATAACGTGGGAATCTATACAAAAATTAATGTTGCAAGTTGTGAACTTCATGGAAAAAAGCAATTTTAAGCAAGAGTGAATGTATTTATGCTAAATCACCTCAAAGGCAATTAAAGAAATGAAAGCAGCCGAAGTAAGGGAAACAGTGAATGATGCTATGAATACCTATAAAACTAAAGAATAAAACTTCATTATAAACTTGCCATATGTTTAAGTATGCGTAATGAATTTCAAAATTCATTCAATTTTATAATTTACTGCATGTACTATTGACGTAAATATTTACAATTTTGCAGTTCAAGTTTCTTCTATTATTATTATTGATTGGACTCGTGAAAAATATTTTAATTTATTACTGTTACATTTATCATCTCTATGTTGCGAACACTGCTAACAATTCTTAAAAATAAACGATATTTAGAACTCAGTCTCTTAATTAACCATATATGGAATCACCACATTATTTCCGGACGTCCTCATATAAAACCACATCTGAAACTGGACTTTAGTCATATAATGGTTGATTTGATTTGAAGCATTAGTCTAAATATTGTTCCTATAAATAGATTTTGTATTCTAAAAAATAGTTTTTGCACAAATAGTAAACGCATTTTTTTACTGGAATAGGCAAGATATTTGCTTAGAGTACATAACCACGCTTTTACCTTCATTCGTCACCATTACCGTCTTTGTGTTCCCCTCATAGTATTGGAAAAGTGCCTCCCAGGAGTAGAAGTACTAGAAGAGCCCTCACCACACTTGTGTAATTTCACAGCGATGGGTCACTGCCACAGAACCTATAGCGGACGCTTGTGGGAATACGATAAATTCTAACATAAAGCACGCACAAACTACCGTGTGATCTCCGGATTTTTTTTAAATATATTTTATACGTAACTTCCACCCTCAAGAAAAACACTTGAACTCAAGAAATTCCGCGAGGTTAACTTGAAAGTTAGAACTCAGCAGATATTGAAGGCAACATAGCAAGATTAAGGAAGGCAGTCGAGACCGTCGGAAGGCGCTCTTTGTCAAACGACCTCTCATATCCGGTCATTCGTCCCCGCTGCACCGCGACCTTGGAGTTGTGCGCAGAAATGCAGAATTTTAGATTTTAGCTATGTCGTGGACAGGAACCTACCGATCACAGTAATGTACGGCGATTTACGCAGCGGGAGTGACTTTCGACTTGCTTTTGGTAAAGTCACACCAATGTCGCATGCTAGGGAAATTCAGTACACTAAAATTACGCACTGCAAGCTAAAGCTATTGCATATGCTTGTGTTTGCTATAGCTTTCCTTCAGGAAATCCGATAGCGATGCTCGATTGAAGTCACATCCAGCAGCTCATGTATTGGTAAAATGAACGAGACTTTTATCTAAAAAATCTACGGTCAATGAAAAAAACTCTAGACCACACCTTATAGAATAAAGTTTTGCAAAACGTAAGTAAATATTCAAGGCCTTTAGCGTGCTTATTCCATTAACAAGACAGTAAATGACAGATTTGAATTCTTTTTATCTACAAAATCCATTCATCCAGTCAAAAGCGCTCTTCTACAATTTCTATTGCTTTGAGTTTCACTGCCCCATATTATGTTTTTTTGCCCCATATATCATGTTTTTCTTGGGTGTAAAAGCATTGGAATACTGCATAAATAAATTTTTCATATACATCGAGATCAACAAAAATAAATTATAGAAACAAAACAATGTCTGAGCCACGATGGATGAGTTCAATGAACATTTTTATATCATGACTAATTTCAACCGTCTACAATAACAAACTAATTGATCAATTTAAATTTCACAATCACACAAGTCTCATTTAATTTAGATTAGCTACAATCAAAAAACCACACATTTAATGTACGAGATCGACAATTCGATATTTCGTACTTTGATACAACAGCCTATTTCTTGCCGCATTGTAAATTATGAATAACCGCTTATAATTATGTACTAGTATAAATGCACAAGTTGAACAGTTCTTAACAACTGTGCTCAGAGGTCGAATAAAGCGAGCAATTAATTCACTGGCTTAAATATCAGCAGTGACGTCCTGGCTTCAGTGATGTGCCAGGACTTTATTCGTCCTGGCATTGTTCGTTATAAAATTATTCGACTGGAATAACATAATTATGCACATTATTTATTTCACCCAACTCATTCGTTAGGATTCTGCGACAAAATAAGATCCTCACAGCTTTCAGATTATAATAAATATCTGAAGAAAATGCTATTAGTATAGTATATCTACAAATATAATCGACTATGTATCTATCTCTGTCTCCCTCTCTCTCTCTGTATCTGTGTGTGTCCGTCCCATTACTTCCTATCTATTACTGAAGAAAAATTATTGAACTGAACTCAGAACGGGTATGCATGTATTACAAGCATTGTATTGTGGATACCAAAGGCACCGGATCACTATAAAACACGCCATTTGTTCTGCTTTAACTTTCTTTTCTTACACGGCCATATTATCGTTAGGTAAGATACAAAATGAAAATTCTGTATATATTCAAGAAAATATTTTGATTCTGATGGTACCACGGGTAAAACTGAAAAATTTATTAATTTCATAGATCCTTAATTTTATCACTTTTAAACCAAGAAATTTCAACGGGTACTATCCGGCCCATGTTATCATTAAATAAGATAGAGAATGGAAGTTCTGTATATATTAATCAAAAAATATTCAAAACACAATAATTCGTCGTAAATTTTTAATATGTTCATCTTTATAGTAATTTCAATTTAGTCGGATCTAAATCGTGGAATTTCGACGGGAACTGCCTAGTTATCTTATAATAAGTTATTATTATCATAATCAGGGTTTAACAACAGTTTCCGTTCAATTAAGAAGCTTTACGACAGTGAAACTCAGCAGCACGCCAGCCTCCTCCACGCAACAGACAAAGAATAGAAAAGGAAAGATGAAATCTACATGCGACACATAGGAAAATAAACCCACAACGATCTCCTGAAACAAGTTCTACAATGTTCTATTAACGACTTTTTCGAAATAAGCTATAGCAAGAAAAAATGGTATCAGAAATTCGCCTAGTTCAGAGAGCATTTTACGCTGAAAACAAGGACGGCAATTAAGGTCAAGCGTTGCAGCAGCACCGTTCTTGATTTATTATAAGCCCTAAAGGTGATCTAATGTGGACGCTCCCAGCTGCAAACCCTCAGAGTAAATATCAGGAAGGCTAAAAATGATAACAAATGCCCACAACAGTATCACTCATACTCTTAGTTCAGCTCGAGCGGTGACTTCATGAACAAGGGAGAAATTCGAACAATTTCCGAATTTAGCTGTGATATTAGCGGTGATCTGGAAGACAACGCAGCAGACCATGAATCTCAATTTTAAATATCAAGCAAAGAAAATATTCAGTTCATGTTTAAAACCGTAATACCTTCGTACAATTCTATTTCCGAGTGAAATAAATATCAAGTTTTATGAAACACTTTAGAGCGATGCTGATATTAACGTGGACAAAAATATTTGTCGTTGCCTACGCGTATATTTGAATGGATAATAAAATTAAATCCCAATTAATGTAATATTATCAACGAAAATGAAATTTGTTGTAGTATATGTGCGACAGAGATTGACGATATGTTGAAGAAGAGTCCGTTTTCCTGAAGCAAACGTCAAATAGCGTACACAGCAAGATAAATTTAAGTAAATTTCTGCCACCTAGCAATCTGAGAACTCGCGTCTTTCATACGACTAAACTAACAACAGTGACTACAAAAATAGCATTACACGATATGCCCCATATTAGAAAATGGTAGAATGAGCATCAGAGCCTAAATATTATGACTTACACTAGAGAATCAAATACTATTTACTCTTTAAAAAGGATTTATTTGAAACCTTCAGTCAATAAACTTCGTGAGTAGATGTTCTATACAAGCTTGTTCTAGTTTAAAAAACTCAGCAGCTTTATATGTTTTTGACAAGATGTTGGATTCTGTAAGCAGAACGCAAGTGGAATTGTGACTCCACTGATCGTACGACGGACTTAGACTCCTTTGAACTCTATTTACGTTACTTTAGGAGCTATAAACATCACAAATTCAACATATATTTCCATAACACATGCAAACACACTGCAATCGGAAATATGATGGCATGGAAAATTCTAGAATATACATTGTAACGAACATATGTGATTTTCAAAGATTCTAACTAGGCAAACATACTTAATTTCACAACCCTAGTTGATGGTATTGTCAAACCTCTTATGTTGCGGGTAGGAAATAAAGAATGACTTGTTTTACTTCCGACTTACGTCAAATTTGCGATTGAGGGCAAGCAAAAGAGTCCCAAATTTTAAAGGGGATTACAGAAGGCAATCGGGCGTGTACATCAGGTTCAGGTTAGCACTAATGAACACCACGCACTAACTTTCATCGGAAGCTCCTCAGCATATGAAACACCTTGAGGACTGCAAATATTGGTCATCAAGTAGAAATTTGCATTACAGCATTTCACAAAGTTACAGGAAAAATTGAGAATAAAATATGCAATTACAAACGCGTAAAACATTCACACAGTACAAAGGAAGAACATCTTTACAATAAAGTTTCACTGCCAATTTTTACATACGGCATGGAACTTCCGTAGCAACCAAGAATGGACCAATCTGCTTGTTCTTGTTGCCATAGACTATTCTGTAATAAGTTGCCTCAAGGGTTTCTTCTAACAGCTTACTTCAACAATAAAAACTGTACGAGCACAAGTGGGGAAGAAGTGTAGGCCAAATTTTCAATTTTGTTGGGGTTGTCGAGAGCGAAATAAGGAGGAAACAAAGCGTATTCTCTCGAAAACAGGAGATAAATACAAAGTAATGAAAGTAATGATAGAATAATGGGTTAGGATATCGTAAGGATATTCAACTCATTTTTCGTTATGTAGATGTTGATCAGTTCGATAGGAATTTGTACAGAAGAAAGATATTTAGATTTTTTCAGTTATACGCCTCAGCAATTCCTCGCAAACCCTATAAAATGATACAACCTCACAATTGTACACGTAGATGAAAAAACTCAGCACATCTCAAAAACTTGCACCCAAAATGATTGATTCCATGGCTAATATAAAGCTATTTTACCTTTCACTAGTAATACTTACGAATATATGAATTTGTACGAGCTTATCATATTTATAACGATGAGTCATACATATAACTCATTTCCAAGTCACTCAACTCTTTTAGACAGAGCATTATTATCTTTCGCTGTTAAACAAAGCATAAATTACGGTTGACTGTATCAATAAGTAAGATTCTTAGTACCTCGCTCCCGGAATGAGCTTTGAAATTTCATAAAACGTCAAGTTTTCAAGCCAAACTCTTACCAGCAGTAACTGGCGTCCGCGAGACACTGACAACAGGAAAAAAAATCCTGGTACATTTTAACCCTTTCACTACCGTTGGGTTGATATGTCCCCCAAAAAAACCTTAAAAATCATTCCCTTTAGTCCCATATTCTAAATGTTTCGTTCAAAATTACGGTAAAATTACATTGAGATTAGTAAAGGTAAGTGGTAATTTACGGAATATTTTGATCAGCATGAAAATAATTTGGTCGTGAAAGGGTTAAGCCACAAGATCACGCGGTCACCGTGCATGGCAGGAGATACCAGCGAAGACAGCCACAGGAAAGTCTAAACCTTTTATTAAGTAACAAGGATAGCCTCGAAATACGAATGATATTCAACTGGTCGAAGCCATTGAAAATTCCCAGTAACATTCAGAAATAACCTCGGCATAAAAAAGTTGGATCAGGGGTGACAAATTCGTAGGTGTTCGGCAATTACATAGAACAGCATCCAACTATTAAAACGGCATTCATCAATTAGAATGACAAACAAGAACTGATGTATTAAATAATTGAAATTGTTCAGCATGTAATGCAAGTAATGGTATTAAGCAACTCGAATTTTATTCGAAAACACAATGTTTACGCAAGGTACACAATACTAACATCTGCGTTCAACTCCTGGGTAATAGAATTCTTCAGAGAGCACTTGCAAAGTTCCGCGAAATTGTCAACGAAGTAGAACTAATTTCATAACGCTGAGCTAAAACTGCAATCTACACAATGCATGCGACTCTCCTGGTAATTTAGATGACTCAGAAACCGTGGGAGGCGCTGGTGAGTCACCCTTCAAATTGCCCGGAACTTCTTACAGCGCAAAGCTCATGATCCTGCAACAATAGTTTTTGAACGAGGCTGCACGAGGACTCACAAAAAGAATAGATGCTTTAGCAGCAGGCGAAATTTTCACACCGCAACAATGCAAGTCTGCTTGGGTTAGACTTGATTAGAGAAGAAAACTAAATCTTCACGGTGTCCTTCCCTCTGTTCAATAGTAAGCTATACGAAAAATACTGTCTATTTCAGGAACGCCGTTTTGCAATTAAATTTTATAGTGGTATATTTGTCGTACTATATGAAATCTTCAATATGCTTAATAATTGATATGACCTGTTTAATAATTTACTACCTATTTCTTCCAGGAAATATCGTTAATCGGTTCCAAGCGGTAAGGTGCCAGCTAAAATCTGCAAAAATTGTAACCGTCTATATATAGTCATCACCGCTGTTAGCGACTGTCAGTTTGAAGCATTATATTTAGTGTCTCCGCTAAATAGAAGAGTAGGCTTATGACTATATGTAGTCGCTGCCGCTGAATAAGACTGTTCAATTTGATGTAAATATTTCAAATATATAAGGAAGAAACATCAATATCACTATTGTATTTTATTCCGCATGATGCTTTAAACAAAATGACGAAAAAAATATTTCACTTTGTTTAGATATTAATAATAATAAGTTCACGTTCTTATGAGTAACTTGAGTGTTCATCTAGTCAGTGAGGCACAAATACATATTCCAGTTATGCAAAAACATATCGTTCAGCTATAAAAATAGGACCTTATTTATCAAATGTGAAATGAAACTCTTAAACCGAGCACATAAGAATCTGAAAGAAATACTACAAACATCACTAGATTAAATCTAGTTAGTGAAAATAAATCTATATATTTCATTTCTACAAAAATACTGTTTAGTAACAAAAAATAGACATTTTATTGATCACAAATGAAACTCTAAAACCGTGGACATCAAAAATTACATTTTTTCAGCAAATATCAAATGAAATTCTTCAACTGAACATGTAAAAAAATATCAATTTGTTGATTTAAACTGAATACATATAACACGTAAAAGCATGAAAAATGTCTGATACTTTACGGATCATTCTACAGATCACCAGATAAACGTTCAAAGAACTGCAATTATCTACTGACATCACCATCATCTAAGTTTAGTTTTCTTTTACGAGAAGACATAGTCGAAAATATGGGTATATTATCTGTAAAAAAGATAGAACGTATTGGTGAACACACTAAATGTAAGTAAATTAAAGATTACGAAAAGTACGGAAATAAAAGCAATTCAAAACAGTGGCAGTGAAGCAAGAGAAGTAGCACGTGTACTGATCATCTTGACCCGCTGCCACGCACCAATCCTCATCATTTCATTTATGACACAGGCCATGATTGCGCCGCTAATTGACAATGAAATAACAGTAAAATATACCAGATGTCTTTATTTCGATTCAATCTATGTATCGTAGGAGCCACTAAACTGTAACATTTATAGTAACTACTCGTATACAGGGTCAGGCAAAATGATCTGACACATTTAACCTACAGATTTAACCAACAAATGTGTCAGATCATTTTGCCTGACCCTGTATATAGACGCTCTGCTGAATGGGATCATTCTTGGGAGGATCTATGTATAGTTCCGCCGCTTGGAATGGGTTAAAGTATACAAGCTTTTAATTATGGAATGGAAAAACTTCCACCGATTTCTCTTGGACGAGTTCAAGCTTGGTTGCAATGCCTCCCAGGCAGCTGCTAATATCAACAGAGCATGGAGAAAGGTGGGTCCACAAGAGATCAGACAGTACGAAAGTGGTTTCAAAAATTCCTAAATGGCGATGAGAACCTTGAAGATGAAGACAGTAGAGGACGACCGTGCGTGTACTCTTGACAATGAACATTCAAAAGTAATTGTTGAACAAAACCCACAGCCGCAGAATGCCATAAAAATGTTTCAGAAACTTTGTGTCAGTATTACAAAGGCGACAGGCAACTTGAAGCAAATTGGTAAGGTCAAAAATTTCGATAGGTTGGTCCTGCAAGAGTTAAATGAAAAAAAAAACTTTATGGAGCACCAATGATCCTCTTTTTGACTGAATAGTCCCTTGCAACAAAAATAGAATCCATTATGATAATTGTGAACACTCACGTGGCTTGATCGTGATGAGCCACCCAAACATTTCTCAAAACAAAAGTTGCATCGGAAGATTATGGGACTATTTGGTGGTTTGCAATTGGTGTCCTCCATTAGTTTTCATGAAGCCAATCAGAGCATCACAGTGGAAGTTTGCTGCAATCAACTCTAAGAAATGCAAGTTCACTTGAGAAAAATGTGACTTGGACCGGTGAATGAGCGTGACCCAACTTCGCTCCTGCACGATACGAGGCCACATGTTGGTTGCCACGATGACGCTGCAGAAACTCACACTTGAAATACAAAAATTTATCACATCTATAGCCTCCACGTCTTTCACTCACGAACAATAATTTTTTTTCAAGCATATAGACAGTGCGTTAAGCAATAAAATTTCAGATCAAAAGCAGAGTCGAAATCTGCGTTCTATGATTCCTGAGCATTAAACCTGAAAGTCTCTTATCAACGAGGCATAAATGATCTGGTGGATTGATGATAACAAATGCATGGCTGTTCAAGGGTCATACTTTGCGAAATTAAAACACAATTACCATTATTTTCTTGAGGAATAAAAAAATGTTCCGAAATCGACTATTATTTTACGACAAACTTAATGTTTTGTAAATATAGGAGAACAAACCCGTCTTCATTATTTTCATCTCATCAGAATTTTTTCAAATTTTAGAGTTAATTGCTCGCTACGTCAACAATGACTTAAAGTAATAAGCTATCATATTAAGTAGGTTGCCCGTATATGTTAAGAACAGTTGAATATTTTAAGTGTCTCAAACAAGAAAGACATTTCCTCCTAAGCCTAACGAAAACAGTAAAGTGTCAAAAAACTTGCCCTGCTTGAAAACTTGAATTCCATCTTTTTAGCTTGATTAGACTAACCAAGTTGCCACTCGCGGTTCCGACACAGGACTACAAGAACAGAAAATTTAACAGACCAGTTCTACGAGGAAGAACACACTGTCAAATTTTAATCCTACTTCAAAATAACAGTAGTTCCTTGTACGACCTACGTTCAATAACACCACGAAAAAATTATACCGATAAGGAACATATTAATTTTAAAAGAAACATCAAACGTTTTCGGAAAATGAGGTTTTTCCTCTTTCGCTGACAATAGATAGTAGATACAGTATAAAATACGCAAAGTGATAACATGAGCAAACGAAAAATAATGCACTCAGGAAGGAGCAATTTTTTCCTTAAAGGAATACATAAAATTAGATGTCCAGTAAATGGAGAGAGATTCAGGGCAACCTTCATTCCTTTCCCAGAAATGACCGCAATCTCGACAGATTGTCTCGCTTGCCTAGCAAGAAATTTGAATACAGCTGCTACAATAATTTCAATTTTGTGCCGAGACCTGCAGGCAGATCTGCTGCAGGGAAGGTTATATGAAGAAATTGGGCCACCTCTGACATGCAACGAGACTAGAGGTACAGCTTTGAACTAGGAATGCTTACAGTAAGCTGCATTTATGAAACAAGAACTGTTTAGACTTTTTTGTATACACAGAAATAGTCGTACCCAAGTACACAATGTGACAATATTTCATTACTTACTATGTGTCATCGTGTACCTCGAGTTGATTTTTGTTCAGATAATACAGGGTGTCTCAAAAAAATGTACTCACCCTTTAACCGTTGCTAACATGCTGTCTTCTTTGTGTTGCAGGTGTGAGGTTCGAGCCTTTGCGAACATGATTCTTTAATCACATTTAATCATGTTCGCAAAGGTTCGAACCTCACACCTGCAACACAAAGAAGACAGCATGTTAGCAAAGGTTAAAGGGCGAGTACATTTTTTTTGAGACACCCTGTATTTATGTAGGAAACTAAGAAAACATACCGCTTTTTATCATACTATTGAACCTACCACGACAAGTCAATTTTTGATAATGTTTCACACCCAAATAATCGGTAAATTTCTAACCTAAATTATCATAAAATCTAGAGCTCAAATCTTTAGGTAAATCTTTGTTCAATTTGTCAAGGAATTGCTTGCCTAAATTGTCAGAAAAATTTCTTGCCAGAACTGGCAGGAAATATCTCGTCTAAATTGTCATGGAATATAGCGCCTAAATTGTAAGGAAGTCTCTTGTACTTCTCATGAGCCAAACACAACAGCCCTGGCAACCACAACAGCCCTGACAACCACAACAGCCCTGACAACCACAACAGGCCTGGCAACCACAACAGCCCTGGCAACCACAACAGCCCTGGTAACCACAACAGGCCTGGCAACCACAACAGCCCTGACAACCACAACAGGCCTGGCAACTCAGCATACTGGTGTTGGGACAATGTGGTGCTCAAGTGATGCTTTTTTCATAACTTAACACGTTGCCTCCGATTGTCTGACTGGTGTAAATCTTCACTTTGTACGCATAGTCACTAGAAGGATCTGAAAAAATTACAGAACCTAATCTAAGTGGTCCACATACGTACCACTTCGGAGTCAACGCGTTAACAAAGCGCTAACACAAAATCACGCACTCTGAAACAGAGTTCGTTTTCATCCTCGTCACACCCGCGCTCAGATTATTCCCATCTCCCTCATTATAGATTTTCTTTTTTCATTGCGTTCTTCAACTTGTTCAGAAATTGTAAGTTTTCCGTGAAATTAAGCTTCTAAGTTAATTTTTTCACTCATTTATATCCTTCATATATCATTTTATTTTCTTTTGAATAGTAGCGCAATTAATACCTTAAAATTCATTACTATGTATCCTATAACAATATTTTAAACCCAATATTCACAGTATTGAAATTAGTACGCACTTTTCATAATGCAATACTTATGCTTCCAAAGACCATAAAATTCTCAACAACTTTCGAAAAAATCTTTCAACGGGGGAAACAAAACATGTCAAAACTTGTTTTCGATTGCGAACCACTGAAAATAATGTCATTTAACTTCAATACAGGGTACACATAACAGGAGTGGCAGAGAAAAATCAAGTTAAACTTTTACAAACAGTCGCTCGTACCTGAAAACTCAGGGCAAACTATCACCCGAGAAAGGCGAGATGAAACGAAAGTTCTGGTCGAACAAAAAACAACAACACGCTAGTGCATATCGCAGCGCTGCCTACCTCCCTACTGGACGATCACGGTGATAGTTCAGTGCCGTTCAAAAACAAAAAAAAATTCGTTTATCATGTCTTTGTCTCTAAAATTTTGGCAATGAAATCATTGTATCTCCATGAGATTGTGACGCTGAAAAAATCCATACCGACACACTGGTTGGTAACGCAGTTAGCTTCAAAGTAACGTATTGTTACAAAAAATACATACGTCATCTTACATATTGGAGTATAATAGTTACTATTTTACATCAAATGATTGAAAATAAAAATTCTTTATCTTCAACGATGATTTCTTCTGAAGTGAATAGAGGCTGTGGGGACATAAAACCAGAGTACCAGGTACCTTTTGATGCACCTTGATACAATGTCATGCTACGATCTAATTACATCTAATACCGTTTATTTTGTTAGACCAAGATCTTTATACGATGTCTGAAAGCTTAAACTGCTCTCAAAGTTTTATGTAGTCTCTATGATAGATCAATGAAGTGAAGAAATGTTACACCCAATCAATAATATAAAATTTTACGGCAGATGTACTTAGATGTACTCGAACTATGCACACCAGTAAGAACACATCGAACACAGATGAATGAAAGATAGAGGTAAGAATAACACACCAAGACTCGTGCGGCAGACAGTTACAACGCACACCCGGTGTTACTACGATACAACGTAAGACAGAAAAGCAGTACGCTGCTGTAAATTATGGTCTCCCTGCACTAAGATTTACTGTTAACTTCGATGATGACAGGCCTATAAAACTCTGTGTACAGCGAACTTCAGGGCACCCAACACCAGTATATCCCACACAGGTCTTAAACCACACTAGTCAAGAGCGAGGGGTTTGCATCGATCAACCTAGCATCCCAGAATGAAGTCATTCTGCACATCACTCTTTCATGCACCATCAGTTAGGGACACAATCTGTCAATTGAGCGCATTTTCCTGCAGCAAAACCAGCCGAGGCAAAGGAGACAGGTTCAGTGAGGTGCTGCAACAGCGTCACCTCGGAGGAAGGCGCTAAAGAAGACAAAGAGAAACCAGGGCGCGGGGAAAACTACAGTTCGATGAATAGGAAAATCTTTATCGGAAGTTTTGCCGGGGACTCTGGATTTGACAGATGGAACCTACTGACGGCCAGATGAAAGTCTCGGTGAGGTCTTTCGAAAGTCTAGGACTAGGGTTGGTAATATAAGTAGTTCATTGAAGTTTTTGTACAACAGAGACTAAAGCTTGCAAATGCTAACTATTGTAGTAGTTATACAATGTGTAGGACTTACACTGTTAAATAAAATTATTGATGTTAGTTGCTTTATTTTCAAATGATTTAATCGAAGTTAACACCATACTTGGTTTAATAATTTTTTAGAAGTAGACACTACATTCAAAAACATGAATATCGTTTTCATTTTTCTACACATATGCAACAAGCGCAAATTTAACAGATATGATCTTTGTATACATAGAGTAAGATCTTTCACTGTCTCCAAAAAATTTAGGCACAATTCCCTTTATCACACAATACACAGGTATAACTTTCGTTGACCTCTTTTGCTGCCAACACACTGCAAACAAAAGAATATCTTTCACATCCAACATAAAAATTAAGATAACCCTCAAGATAATGCTTTACCGGAGTGCTCCGTTCTGTCTAGCAATGGACGCAATTTCGTACCTCCGTGTCCAATGATCATGTGTAGAAATCATCCCTCCGAGTATGAGAATTTCTCGTAGCAACTTGAAGCAGTAATCCTCGACACTAATGGTTTCCTTGAGCAAACAATAAACCATTATTAGAGCCTCGGGAGCACGGAGAAAAAGAGACAGATTTAACAATGTAGGTTGGCAAATACACGACAGAACAGGATAGTTCCCTCTTCTACGATCACAACTGAGCTTCGCAGAGTCCACCTCAGAAATGTATGAACGTCTAAAGAAAGTCTAAGGAACATCAGACAAACGCCTGAAGAATGGCTAAAGAACGCCTAAAGAATACAAAGAATGACTGAAAAATATATGAAGGATATAAAGAATGGCTGAAAAAATATATGAAGGATATAAAGAATGGCTGAAAAAATATATGAAGGATATAAAGAATGGCTGAAAAAATATGTGAAGGATACAAAGTACGTCTGAAAAATATATGAAGGATACAAAGCACGTCTGAAAAATATATGAAGGATACAAAGCACGTCTGAAAAATATATGAAGGATACAAAGCACGTCTGAAAAATGTATGAAGGATACAAAGCACGTCTGAAAAATAAATGAAGAACATAAATAATGACTATAGTATACCTGAACAACGCCAAAAAAATATCATAAGAACGTTCGAAAATTTTTCGAAGAAACTGAACCAGAAAAGATCGTAAGCGCGTTCGCTACGAGAGAACAAATTGTAAAAAAAAACAGTCTCCTAAAAGTGCAGTACTAAGGGAGAAATAGAAGGCAGAGCACTTCAATAAAAGAAAATGGCACCAAACACTGTTGAAAGTTGCGTTAATATGAGATAGGTGCCGTAAAAATGAGGAGTAGGAAAGAGAACGAGCGATAAAAGGCAGTGATGAGATGAACGAGGGCCTGAAAGTGCCAGAAAGGAAGTGAGAGAGGAAGCAATATGAACAAGTTACTGCAACAGCACGGCGAGCGCCTGCACTCCTAGCAATCCAGAATAGTTCCGTTCGTAAATGCTGTTATTCGTACGATATGAAAGTAGTCCAGTCCATGCTGTGTAAAAGTAAGCAAAATGTCATACACAACAAGAACAATCAAAATAAAAATGCTCTTTTCTAATACAGCTATAACTTTGAAACGAGAACAGAAGTCTGAGAAGATGATAAAAGCGCTTCAAACCAGCTGCAGCAACCAATTCCCTTAAAGAGGGAAAGATGCACAGACATCAAACCAATAGAAAACAGCCGAATACTTGCTTTTTTTCAGCATCAATATTCTGAGAACGGATCATATTACCCCATCAATATTGCTCACGGACAACTTCATATTGACAGCGGGACAACTTGGAGCTGAGGTATGAACTGAAAATGAATTAAGTAAACATAGACTGCAGGTTGCAGACACTCGAGTACACCTGGTGACAGATGAACACCGCACAGGTTCCCACATTTACACAGACAAACATCACCACAAAACAAAGCTTGCTCAGTAACTAAACTAAAACCTACCGCAACCTCCTGTACACGTTGCTCACACTCTAGTGGGAAGCTGTGGGATCACAACCACGTGAACTCAAAATTACCTACTTGAGTCAATTACCCACATCAGTCAATTACCCACATGAGTCAATTACCCACATGAGTCAATTACCCACATGAGTCAATTACCCACATGAGTCAATTACCCACATGAGTCAATTACCCACATGAGTCAATTACCCACACGAGTCAATTACCCACACGAGTCAATTACCCACATGAGTCAATTACCCACATGAGTCAATTACCCACACGAGTCAATTACCCACATGAGTCAATTACCCACACGAGTCAATTACCCACATGAGTCAATTACCCACATGAGTCAATTACCCACATGAGTCAATTACTCAAATGAGTCAATTACCCACATCAGTCAATTACTCAAATGAGTCAATTACCCACATGGGTCAATTACCCACATGAGTCAATTACCCACATAAGTCAATTCCCCACATGAGTCAATTACCCACACACACACTCATCCTTTCGCCACAACCAAAGAGAGTTTACCTACCCTAAACAACTGCCAGAACTAACACCATAGACACGCCTAGAAGCATCTAGTTCAGCTCAACTTTCTGGATTGATTTCCTTGATTCGAGTTCTTGGCAATTTTTGGCGGTATCTGTACGGCTACAAACAAGATAGTTTGGATAAGAGTTAGAGCGCCAGCAGCAGGCACTAGAGGTGATTCATACGTCGGGTAGCGGAGCAGTTTTCCGTACTGAGTACTTCTAGTGGCATCCACATTGGAATTCGGAGCAGTGGAATCACCCAGCAGCAGCAGTGGATCAAGGGCAAAATATGAGCGCCTAAATAACAATACGAAAAATGTATATTAATCAGTCAACAGCACCGCATGCACGTCGTTACAACACTTCAAAACGCAAGGCAGCAGCATCCTGACTTCCTGGCATACTGCAGCAGCATCCTGACTTCCTGGCATACTGCAGCAGCAGCATCCTGACTTCCTGGCATACTGCAGCAGCAGCATCCTGACTTCCTGGCATACTGCAGCAGCAGCATCCTGACTTC
>VCRD01000561.1:0-48276 GCA_006783055.1 Trinorchestia longiramus
CCTGTACCTCACAACTGCTGACCTCCTGTACCTCACAACTGCTGACCTCCTGTACCTCACAACTGCTGACCTCCTGTACCTCACAACTGCTGACCTCCTGTATCCACAACTGCTGACCTCCTGTACCTCACAACTGCTGAACAGTTGAGGCTAAAACTCACCATAATAATGCAAATTATGAACTTTTAGGATGATAGTAACTGTAATTATCATTTTTCTCATTTACTTCCTCTTAAGCTTGCTTAGCTTGAATTCTTTGTTAAACTAAAGTCCATTTACGTCGAATAACGAATGTCTTTTGTAGATTACCGTAGAATTTCCGTAGATTAATGTCTAATTTATGAAAATCACTGTATAATTTTTCTCAAATTATGGTATAATCTAGTAAAATTATTCCACATTAACAAATGTTTTTTCAAGCTGTAAATTTAAAATGGATTATAACAAGACTTCCAGTAGAACTGAAGAAAATGGTAACATGAGTTCTAGCTCAGTGGTTGTCAACTGGCAGACCGCAGTCCAGATCCAGACCACCGAGTGCTATGGTTTGGATCCCAGTAACATCTATTACAAATTGTCATTACGAGTACATTAGAGAGTGTATGATTTCAAATGATTATTTCAACATGTTTCAAATAAATTTAACTCACGACAGATTTTCTTAATTTAAGTTATAGCTAAACCAATCGTCCGGACCTTTGACACGTATAGGAAATTCTGCTGCTGGACCTTTTTAAACAGTGACTGAGAAGCCCTGCACTAGCTAGTTGCTTGTCCAAAATTGCAACATGAGCCACTAACTGCTTATGTGCCGAAAATTAAAGTTTTTAACCTGTAGAACTTATTAATAAAATCAACTCGAAAATTTCACAATCTCTTTTTTTCACTAACTAATTAGCGACAACTTTCATATATTTATAGAATTTCTTGTAGAAACTAGACAGTTACCGTGGAAGTTCCACAGTTTAGATTTTACTGATATGAAATTATTAAAAAAATGAATGCATTAAAGATTTGTGACGAATTATTGTGCTTTAAATTAATATTTTTTATTAACAGATACAGAACTTCTATTGTGCATCTTATCTACCGATAGCATGGCCAAGAGAGTATCCGTTGAAATTCCTTGATTTAAAAGTGGTAAAATTAAGGATCTATCATATGAAATACATTTTTCACTTTTACCCGTGGTATTATCAGAATCTGAATATTTTTCATTAATGTTTACAGGACTTCCATTTTTTATTTTATCTTCCGATAACATGGACGTGTAAGAGAAGAAAGCTAATAACGGAAAAAATGGCGTGTTTTATAGTGATCCGGCGCCATCGGTATCCACAATACAATGCTTGTTATACATGCATACCCGTTCTGATTTCAATTTAATAATTTTTCTTCAGTAATAGATAGGAAGTAATGGGACGGACACACACAGATACAGAGAGAGAGAGAGATGAAGGTACATAGTCGATTATATATGTAGATGTACAATTCACTATCTGTTAATTTAGCAACATTGGAGGAAATATGAGTGCACAATTCATTACTGTTTAATCTAAAAGCACTCAAAGAAATATACGATCTGCTACCGTTTAATCTACAAAAATTTAAGGAAAAGAACTTACATTTGCTATCATATGAGGATAAAATCCGATTAAGTTGCAAGATCTCTAAACTCGAAATTTTAAACCTGAACTGATTTTTTTTACGACGGTTGCCTTGTCAATGTCTTTGTCTGAATGATGTAAAAAGAAGTATCATGGAGCGATGTGTTTTAATATCATGGATCATTTAAAAACATATATACAGAGCAAGGGACAGTTTATGTTCCTTTAGATCAGTGTTATATATTTACCATAAACTAATGCAAATATTTTATTAAAAGTACCTCCCGTTATTAATTCATGCCTATTAGTATATATTTGTACATATTATGAATCACAGACTACCTCAAATTTTATATAGATTACGAATTTACATAGTTTGATGGATTTTGAAATACTACTGAGAAATAAAATTGATGCTTGAAAAAGTATTTTTCATACCTCCAATTTATAAATTTCTAACTGCAGTTAAAGTTTTCTTCAAATTTTACCATATATGCAAAATTCAATACCCAAGTACGTACTCTTACAATTCATAATAACTTATATAAGTTCATATTAAATCCATATTAAGTTTTATTTCTTAGGTTCACCCAAGGCTTGTTAATTAACATTTTTTGTGACAAGATGCAACCAGCGTGGACGACCACAGCATGTGCTGAATGAGAGTTCGTTTTTCTTAACTAATTTCAACTTCGCTGCTTACCCAAGAGAAATCATAGCTCAGTCGTCAGTCGACTTTATGGCTTTGAGCAGGAATTAAAAACATGAAAAGTTGCCAGCTGCAATGATAGTTTCATCACAGTCTTCAAATGTGGGGATGCCGTCCATAATGTTAACTGATGTCAAATCTTCAGAAATAGAGAAGAATTGGAGCTTCTACAGCGCCCGTATTTTCAATTGCTTGAGTTGTGTAGAAATCTGAGCGTGAAGATTCTTTGATATTTCCTTGCTTCATAACAGAATAGTCTATTGTTTAAGTTCAATATTTATTGCAATGAGATCCCTAATTCTTTCCTTCATTTGAAATCAAGTCTAAGCCTAAAGACCCCTCCGTAATACTTTGTTTCATAATAAAAGTTGATTGTTTCAGTTTTATATATGTTGTAATTGGATGCATTACTATTTCGTAATCAATATTAGTTCTGCTAAATTTTACCCGTTTAAAACTTTGCTTGTGGCATTTATTTAGCTGTCGATGAAAGGAGGTAGCAGAATTAGTCTTAAAGACTAGCATTTAAACTTCAAATTTCTCTCTTAACTTTCTATCTATTCACCTCTTAATAAGAGAAAACAAAAGCAACCGTCATTCAGTTCCGATACGGTAAAATTAATGAGATCTTGGGCTCCGATTCATTAATTCTCAAAGACAGAAATTAAGCCGTTATTTAATGTCTCATTTTCTACGTTGATTGCAGAGATGCTATAAAAGAAACGACAGCGGTGCGTTTTGTTCAAGCCATGGTATTTTTCAAGAAAAAACATGCCTGATATAAAATAAATAAAGAAATCTAGAATTATTGTAGAAAGTTCATTAGCAATTTTGGTGCTCAAAGTTTACTTATGCTTAATGAACGTCACGAAGAAAATTTTCACGCACATTTGATGCCCGAAAAAAGATTTTCATGAATTACTTCCTCAAATTTCGATTTAAAGACCAACCTCTATTTGCAAGTGGAATAACTTATTCTTTTTACCAGAAAAATGAAATATCAGTTACAGAAATCAATGGTATGGATTGAGAGTTTATTGATTATTAGGAAGGGACAGTTCATAAATTTCCTCTCTTTCACTCATAAATGCACTGAAACGGTGGCCAGCTAGAGAGGACCTGGGGAATGCTTTTCAGAAGCACAGCAATTTGCGACCATGCTTCCAGAGCGCTCATTTCCATAAATTATTTAGCAACAAAAACCTGTCGCTCGATAAGACAAAATCTGCCACGATGACAATCGCCCCAAAAATTCCAGCGCGGCAAATTTCTCACGCATTATTCCCAGAAAGAAATTTTTCCAGAGGGTTTCAGTTTCCTCGAAAGGAGCGAAAAGAAGAAAAATGACGGATATTTTGGAGGGGTTATTCAGAGGTTTTCCTGCTCGATCTGACGTGAACAGTGCCGCGGAAAATGGCTCCAATAGGCCACGCAGAAATTTCTTCGACGGCCGACCTCTACGATGGCTTAACTCAAAACGGGGCGCTGTTCTGAACGTTATTGCCTCCTGCGACGAGCTCGCGATGACGATACTGTGGCCTTGCGATACATGAACTTGCGATACTGCAGTGCCTGAGCAGTGCGATAATCGAACCACAGGTATTGCTTGACCGTTTTTTGCGATACATTTACTGGCGATACTCCAGCGCTTAAGGAGTACGATACTCGTTATGCTGTCATTGTACAGTAATATGCACGTCCTTGCTATAACCCACGATTTGAGGGGTGTGATTCACAAATTGCCTTGCGCTCGCTTGTGGGTTGTAATACTCTAGCTGGGAAAACCCTGGAAATCGCAATACTCGAACCCACGATACTGTGTGATCAGATGGGAGCTCATAACGTGTTCTGGAAACAATGTTGCTGTACTCCTACGATATTCTTGTGCATATGTCTTAAGCCCTGAGCTTGAGAGGTGCAGCTTGATGTTGGAGAGGATGTGGAGGAATTTACAAGCGACGTTTCTCGTGTGAAAATTTACGTCTTACGCATGAAGTAGCAGAAATTTTGATTGTCTAAAGAAATAGTATTTTTCATTGATACGCCCAGTGTGATTACAGCGTATTAGACGGAAAATGATTTCTTACATTTAAAAAGCATGAAGCTCGTTTTGGTGATGGGTTTAGGTGTTAAAAAACAATGCTGCATAAACAAGTAGAAGGGGTGCAGAGAAAAGTATGTTCAATAATTCAGTTTAAAAATGTTTGATTTTTGAAAGTTCAATTTTTGATTAAAAAAATCACGCACGTTGGAAAATAAATAATGAGTAAGTTTGAAGTTCGTAAATGAACAGAATCGTTGAAATAACTTTATTTTGTCACTTTAGTTGTAATTACGCAAGAACACGTTTTGAAGGTCTCTAATTCGGGCAATGATAATAAGAAAATTTCTATAGCTTTTTCAGCTGGTTTCTGTTTAAAAATGACTCTCTTGTTTGCTTTACGTTCATTAAATTCTAATGCATCGATTGTTTTGAGGGTGTCAAGCTGAAATTTTAAAAGAGTGAAAAAAGCAGAAAGTCTGCAATTAGAATTTTTTATATTTTAAGCCCAGTTGCTTGAGAGGATTTAATTTATAATTTTACCCTTTGCTATGAATTTCAAACAATTATTCAACATTTGTTAGTGGATATTTTAATTGGTTTTAAATTTTTTGTTCCTGTTTGAAACCAACTTTTATAAATTTAAGGGCGAGAGAAAGTAAAATATTTTTAATGTACCTTACCACACGGTGATATGGAAACCCCAGTAAAATGTAACATTTAGTATTAATTAGCGTTAAACTGAGCTAACTCTAGCTCTTGTTCGCATGCAAGTTTCATTTTTTGATTTACGAGTATCTTCAGATGTTCATACTGAGTTATACTCAGAAATTGTCAGTCTATTACTGCCATGTGGTTCAATTGAAGAGGTACTCGAAAAATTTCGATCTCTGATAATCCAAAAAATGGCAAGAACTTTTTGTGGCACTTGATCTAACTACCAAATCACGCCTCTTTGCATTGCATCATACAGATAATCGGGAAGCATTCGTTAAGAAAAAATCACAGAATTATTAATCATTGTCGTTTTGCTGGGACGCTACGGCAATAAGCGCTGATGTATTTCTTGTTATGTGGTGTTTCTACGTCATTTCTAGTTACGGCAAGTCACTCAGATTTCGTTGTATACGTGGCTACTTTGACCAAGCTTGACTGAAGCTGTCACTCCACATTTACTGTGTGGTCATGCGGAATACCCGAAATTCGAAAAAAATCAATAAAGTGAGAAACTAGATATAACAGTTAGTATGAGTATTTAAAAAACGTTTAAAAATTTGATGACAGTCAACACTTTTCTTGCCATTCTCGAAGTCTGCCAGCCCCCAATGCTGCTCCTCTTTAGCTTTGCATTTTGAGAGCAGGTTTTGGTCGTATTTCTCCTGGGTTTGGCCTGTAAAACTATCAAGTCTTATCTGGGCGATCTTGGGTGGCATTTACGTTCGAATTAGCCATAACCGAAGTCTTAGCACCGTCGTTAAAGTACCGGAGTGCAATCACAGAGAGAGCCACCTCCTGCATTTTTGTTCAAAGCAACACTGAACTGTCCAATATTCTCGACCAAAAGCACGAATTTTGTACCCAGACATGAAACTTAAAAGTCTGGTTCTCAGTTTATGGTCTCCGGAATGCCACAATCCCCAGACGAAAAGTTCTTCCATTCAATGGTTTGAGAAGGTTTGGGTCGTTTCAAATTGAAGAACCTTGTTACATTGGGTTAATTTTACTGGATGATATTGAAAGTGAGTTGATTTACCTGTGAAACCTTTCATCGAAATGTCGAGGTTATTTTTATGTGGATAGCTGCAACGAGGTTTGTTTGATGCTCATTCATAGACAAAACACTGAATGACACAATGGTCATTTTGTTAATTGTTTTTTATGATATATGTGAAACAAAGTAAATTTCTAAAGATGAATAATGAAAAAGACAATTCTGAATGAGATGTGACAGAATTCTACATTGAAATTATACAGAGTACAGTTCTAAAACTTAAAAGGCTGAATACTACGCTGTGAAGTATATTTCAAATTAATAATAAATGGAATATTCAAAGAAAATTTATCCTCCCGAAATATGAGTCTTTTTGCAAATTTTCAATGATGTAAAGTATCCTACAATGTATTACGAAGAAAACTATGTTCGGTAATACTTAATACTTTGCAAATACGAGTCATTTTAGAGCGGAGAAGTACGACGGAAGATTTTTTAAACATGCACTTTGCATTCTCTAAAAAGTTGTCCTTTCGCTATAGTTTATATTAGAGAGATCGTAATTTCATGAAAAGCTTGGAGAATAAAATACTTTATCCTTTTAATGGTCGACTGGATCACCAGCTTGGTCGACTATCACCAGCTCGGTCGACTAGTGAGCGAATCTACTTTCGAGCGGAAAGACCCGGGTTCGAATCCCGCTGCCGACATGGTTGACGCGGCTAGAAATACTGCATGGGACTTGGGCAAAACGACCGAATAATTATCGAAGTAATTATCCGACCCAAGAATGGGCCCGAAGGTTCGTTCCTATAGCCTTATTCTATTCTATTCTATTCTAATGCTTTTGAGGGCCTTAATGTTAAATTATTTTCCAAGTGTTAGACAAACTTGCTGGTACAACCAACTAAAATTGCCTGCACGAGAATTGAGTGTCTTTTGCAGTTTGACAAATTTTGCATCGTTGGCAATCTGGTGAAAAGAAATGAGTAAAACAGCACGCAAAATCATGCCAGGCTCACAACAGTCGTGAACGTTTTCAAAACAAGCTGCATCGCGTTCTCATATCCGTAAAAGTAACATCGTATGTGTAGTAGTGAAAACAGATCACTTATTTATTCCTGTACAGTTATCAGGAGCCTGGAAATTTATTTTGTGAATGATTTTCAAACCTAGACGTGTAAATAATCTGTGGTGTAGTAGTTATAACTTGTTAAATTTCCTTAATTATTATTAGATAGCAGATTTCCTTTTCTCCAGTTTGTCGAGAATGTTTCTTCAATACAAATTATGTCACTATTTTCGCGGCATGAGCAACGTTTCACTTAAAGAACTTTAGTTTTCATATTCTCATGCACATGTGTTAACATCATACAAAGATTATTTCCAGATGAACAATACGAATGTTAAGAGAGTGCTGAGAGAAAAAGCTATTCTAGTTTAAAACTAAAAAGTTCTCAAATCTACTTAGGTCATAACAGCAATTTCCGCACTTTTATATTACTCTTTACTGGCAGGATACTCCTACAAGAAATTACTTCTATTGCTCTATGGAACAAGATTTTATCTCACTTATGTGCTACATTTGAATTCAATTCACATCACTTCAGAACTTTCCATCCTTTAACTGACGAAATTTATAGGCCCCAAAATGATTAAAGTATCTTTCCTTCGGCAAAGTAGAATACATTTTTACTTTAGAAGTACCACCGCGCTCTTGCATCCATTTCACATCGGTTTAGGGATTTAAATTCCCTAGGGTCTCCATGATCTTCTCTGGATTGCGTTCTGCCAAATGAATTGGCAAGCATTCACTGGATAAGGAACGCAGAAGACTGTGCCTTTGTGCAGACCCGCTCTGCATATCGGTATTGTGGCGGAGGCTTAGTGAAATGTCTTCACATTGGAACGAAATTAAAAACAGCGTGATTCTATAGCAGTAGCTTCGTTTACGTTATCGGAGTTCAAATGCTCAATAGCAAGGTTACTTTTACCACTCGTGGTTTCTATTATATGTGTTGTGGTATCCACAACTATTTTTTGGACAATGTTGTTATGCTTCTGCTGAACGTCTTAAGCTGCGATTAAGAAACTGTTTAAACTTGCTATTTTTTCTAGATGTCGTTATGAAGCACTAAATAACTAGTAGCTTTCTTTTAATATGACCTGACATTGAACTTCATTATTAATGATTAAGTTCTGATATGATTAAGACTCAGATCGTATTCTTTACATGAAATAAAAAATTATCTCACGTTTCACAGATCATTCGTGATTTCTGAAGTTTCAGCGAATATATTAACGGGCGAGTATGTCTGAGTTGTGACTTGTAGAAATATAGGAAATTTTCAGTTGCCAAGTTCCTTAGAAACAGTCTTGGGTTCAAGAAACCTCTCTTGATTTAAACAACCATATTGTAGAGTACTCTTGAACTAAATAAATACCACCGATGTTTTCGGCCAATGATTGTCTTTTCAGGGGTGAGAATTCCCTGTACACAGAGCTCATGTAGCGTAAAATAAGAATGAATATCACAAAAAATGAAGTATTCATCCGTGGACTGGTTTTGCAGCCATAAAATGTCAATAAATTGAATATCTGTGATGCATTTTTTATGACAAGCTCGAAGTTGGCACTTTCCATGGTCGTTTTTGCGAGATCTAGAATATATATTAATGGCAGAAGATTCCTTTGCTTAGAATTCAAACATTGTGTTATTTCAACGCCGATCAATGAGTTGGAAATTAGTCATGAGGACTAACTCCTTACATGCAAAACTTTTAAAAAACAAGTTTTACAGTATTTCCTGCGACACCTTCAGTCAGTTCACACATTCTGTAAAAAACTCAGGTTTGCTTTTGGGGACAAGAACAGTCGTTTTTTGCCCAACCATGTTTAAATTACTTTCATTACCTCCCTGCCTTGCAGATGACAGGCTCAAGGGCCCCCCACATCTGTGACCCCCGTCATCTCCCCCTTCTCCTCACCGTCTTCCTCTTGTCACTCTCGTCTGTGTTGCAGTGCGGTGAGTGAGTTGTCTATTGCGTAATCTGCGTATACCCGCATACTTTCAACTATCTGTATATTGTATTTGAACCGTCGTTCTAGTATTCGAATTGCACCGCTATTGTCAGAGCAGGAATGCTCTAACTCAGCCACTGATTATCGTGTTGGCATAATTTCCATATGTGTTAATTGCACCTCGTGTTTGATGGTCAGGTGTTTAGTGACGGGCGGGGCGAAAGGACTAGGAGTGTCTCCTTCTGAACAATCTTTTCCAAAAATTAAGCTGTTCGTTGACTTTGAGAACATACTACTTGGGTACACCACCAGCTTGGTCGATTGTCTACCACCAGCTTGGTCGACTGGTGAGCGAATCCGCTTGCGAGCGGGAAGACCCGGGTTCGAATCCCGCTGCCGCCATGGTTAACGCTGCTAGAATTACGGTATGGGACTTGGGTAACCGAATAATTATCGAAGTGATTATCTGACTCAAGAATGGGCCAGAAGGCTCGGTCCTATAGCCTCATTCTATTCTATTATTCTATTCTTTCATACAAATCGTATTTGCTTTAATGGACATAGGTTTACATGATATCAGAGTATTGATGCAGTCAGTTACCCTGAATTATCCGACAATTTAATTGTCAGATAATTCAGACAATTAAATTGCTCAATTTAATTGCTCTAGAACGGCACTCAGTCACATAATTTGTCAGCGTCTGTCTTATTGTTTGCATGCATGTAGCTGTCATAAATATTGCATACATTTATTTAATGTAAGAATGCCAAACTGTCATAGCTGCAAAACATTCCTTCAAATTAATTTCATTGGGACATTAAAAGGTAGTTTTAATCGGGCCAGTGTAATATGTTGTGAAGTATGAAGGTGTTAATGAACATACATCAGAAGTACATTTTCTTATTCTGGCGAAACTTCAGAGCTTCTTCTTATGGTCAACACAAGTTCCAGTAATGTTTTCGACGTCTTTTCGAGACAATGTTCCGTTACAATAATGCAAAAGCATTTGTCTCCTCAATTATTCATAACATGTAAGGAACAAGGAAACATCAACATCAATGAATGCTGAATAAAAAAATTGATAAGCTTAGAAGCTTTGGGATTACTGCTGTAATTTTGAGAAGAGATTTTTCTGGCAAAATAGAAAATATATATGATGTTAATGAAATAGTCATGATACTAACAAGCAGCAAAAAAGTTTGTCTTAGAGTCTGTCACTCATCATAAAACAACGGAATTTAATAATTTCGACACTCTGTTTAAAATTTCAATCACTCCTTGTTGCCTTCAAATCAATAAATACCCTAAGCTCTATGCAAAATTCTAATAAAACGAAAGAATTAAACCATAAACTCTGACGCGCTACAAAACACCTCGAGCTGATTGCACTAACAGGAGGTATCTTCAGTTGCTTGATCATTGAAATTATGAATAAACGATTCGATTCCCATCTTAGAAAAATTCCGTACATTTTTAGAATGAATGAATTAGAATGAAATGAATTAGAAAACTGGTCGTCTCCAGTGACAGCCATGTGAGAGTTAGGGGTTCAAATCTAGTGTTGAGTTATAGATTATTTGAAAGTCGTTGTAAAATTTCAATGTGCTTGTGTTTCATATTTCTTGTGTGGTGTTTGCTGTTTGTATGCAATAACTGCAAATGTTTTACTATAAAATTCATTGTAATACTGGTTAAAATTGAATGCAATTAAATTGATAAATATAAGTCAAATAGAATAAACAATGGAGACACTTGAATTTTTCTTCCCGTAGCCTTTGTTAAAGTGAATAATTTTATAACAAACAATGGCTAAGAAACGAACGGGTTTCTGCATAGAATTTGACGAAACAGTTGAGTTTGTTTTGTTGCTCTTAGAGTGAGAAGAAAAGAAGTCTCCTGTTCAGCTCCAGGAACCCAACTTGTGTCTTCCTTGAGGAGAAAATCTAACCCCAAATAGACAAACTTAGCCATTCTCTGTAGGCTGAAAATTCATCTTAGGTTTTTCATCAGAAAAAAGATGAGGAAGGGATGACGAAAGTTCGTTCATTTTGTAGGATTGTGTTTCATTTGCAGGAAATTGAAGGCACAGGTGTGGGCAGCATAGGCCAACGCGAGACATCTGGCCTAGGTCTATCCGCAATGTGTTTAAAAGTTTCTTCATTCCCACCGCACGAATGCTTTTTTTTATTTTTTCTAAAATTTCTTGCACAGATGCATGTGCAGCCATAACCAACTTCTTGGAGCCATGTTTGTAAAATGAGTCGTTCATGACATGCTTTATTAAAAAATTAGACTGCAATGTTATGAATGTGTCCACTAATTTACTGAAGGACGTTTCCTTGTGTTGGATATGATAAAATTAAAAAAAGTTAGTAGGGCATCCTGAAAATGACTGCCCTTGTCAAAAAATGATGGCCAAGAAACAAAAATTTTTCTCAAGATTTCACACTGAAAAGAAAACTTTTATCACCGCATAATTCTCAATATTTAGCTCTCCACTTCTAGGTAAAATAGTTGTAAGAAGTTAACATAAAATAGTCCTCATTCTTACCATTATATTATTTATAACTGCCATCAACTTTATTATGATATTGTCATCATATTTAATTACCACTAATACTAAGATTATTGATAATTTTCAGATATTGAAATTTTTTTCCTTATTTATATTTTTTGGCATGAAGATACTCGCATCATCATTTATTGCTAATGCTGGTCAAAATTGAGCTATACACAAAATTTCTTTGGCCGATAGTTCATAATCTCTTTTCCATGAAATAAGCGTAAAAGTTTCATAAAGAACTTAGTGATGTCATTAGAGAAGAGCAAAAACAACTCACTTGGTATCCCAAACGCGTGCAAGACCTGCACGTGTCTACAAAATGTGCCGTGAACCTACTTGATACACGTCAATGTAGTGTGAATTAATGAAGGTAGCGTGCACTGATAAATATAATTGAAAACTAATTATGTATATGGTGTGGTACGTGCAGTGGTGGGTCTTCGCGTGTCCGGCATAGACGTGCCACGTGTGGTGAAGGCTGGTCTCACTGTAAGACTCACGTGTGCCTACGAGCACAGTCCACTCCGACCAGACCCCATCTACTCCATCAAGTGGTCAGTGGCTTCTTGATGGGTATTGATGAAGTCAGTGTTTTATTGATGGGTATTGATGTGGTCAGTGTTTTATTGATGGGTATTGATGAGGTCAGTGGCTCGTTGGTAGATTGGTATGGTCAGTGGCTTCTTGATGGGTATTGATGTGGTCAGTGTTTTATTGATGGGTATGATGAGGTCAGTGGCTCGTTGGTAGACATTGGTATAGTCAGTGGCTTCTAGATGGTATTAACGCGGTCAGTGACTCGTTGATGTGTATTGATGTGTTATGTGATTCTTTGATGAGTATTGATATGCTGAGTGGCTTCTTGTTCATTGTGGGAATTAATGGAGATAATCACTAGCTGCACCGTTCAGTATTTGTAGATTACAGGTGGTGTTAAGTGTGCAGTTACTGAACTACGATGTCAACTGGTAAAGCTAAGAAAACACGCTCGTACTAACGTGCTGCTAATAGTCTACTGTCGCTATTGTTTTGAGGTATAAATAGTTACTAGAAACGGGTTATGACATAATTACTGCTTGTTTTAGGTATGACATTAATTTGTGAGTTAGTGAGAGAACGTTTAGTGATTCAGTGAAATGACAGTTAGTGAGAGAAAGTGCCGAGTCACTGTTTAAAAGAACAAAGTCAGCTTATGAACGATATTGCAAAAAGTTTCAGTTCTAATAAGAGCCTCCAGTGTATTGACTGATCAATAACAAAAATTAATAAACCCTGAAATAAATGTTGGGGCTTCTCAATAGAAGTTAACTGAGCCAATTCATTGGAAGACGAAGCGGCATTGTAAGACAATGATATCAGATTTTCTTTCGGAAGCGTTGTTTGCAGCCTCTGAGGCTTCAGAGAAACACGATGAATACCTGCAATAGAGGCTGACGGGACTGCAAAAAGCGGCTGCTCACAACAGGTTCACGTGGTCACATTTGTTGACTTGCTTTAACATAAATTGTTAAATTTTCAGGCAATTGTTAACTTTCTTTAGCATAAATTACTTAATTCTCCGATAATTGTTGACTTCCTTTCGTATAAATGGACAATTTTTGGGCTGTATTTGGCGGCTACAGTCAGAATCTCCGCAGTTCGTTGCCATGCGGAAAATCACAATTTTCAGATACATCGAAACAGCAACAATATTTCTGATTGTGGTGTAATGATTCTCTCTTCGTTTATCAACGTAGGAAATACAAATAATGTGACCCAAAGTAGCAGTAAACCGGTTTAGAGCACGAAGTACAATAGAACCCAAGGTTAATATATGAAGAAAAATATAATTTTACACGGTGAGGAAATCAATTTTTTTAATCATGGACACCCTATTATTCATTTTTCTGAGTGTAACGAAAAATTTTTACCCGCTCCTATAATTTTAAAACTAATGAGATATTATAGATGAGAACGTGACCCTGCCGGAGTTCTGGTCTCTATTCACGCAACACGCCGAGAAGTTTTTTCTCCACTAGGACTTAACGACTGAGTTTTTCATGCTCAGTTTTTGCTGGTTTTCAGGTACCGAGGTCACGAGCAGTTTTACGAGCATCTACCGAGCCGCTCTCCGCCTACTAAAGACTACTACTTCCCTGGCCTAAATGTCGACGTAAGCAACAGCGACAGAACTAGAACTTTTCAGGCCCACCTCCTGGTGCACCTAATTTTGGCAAAATTATTACTTACCTGGTCTAACTGTGAATATGAGCATTATAGGGAGGGGTAAGGACTTTCACTTTCCTATTTTAATTCTCAATAGAGCTATTAATGGCAGGATAAGTATTTTCCTAGCCTGTTCATACGTAAATAGACAAGCAGTTGCAATCTTTGAAGAAGGTTTTTTCCAGTTTTGTGCAGACCTGAACGACAGATGTGAGTTGAACGCAGTAGAGTTGCTCTCTGGTTTGCTATGTAGTGTTAGGATTCGGTCTTATGTTCGCACCCTACAAGTTGTCCCCATCTCTGGCTATGATTTCATTTACTTGTATGAATGCTGATGTTACAGTGTGTTCACTGCGAACATCTTGCAGTAACACTACCATCATTTACCAACACATACAAGAATACGACGCAAGCATAAAGAGAACTTTACGTATACTGTAGAAAAGTATGTGCTCGTTAGTACACAAACATTTGTTGTTTTGAAGAATATGACGAGAACTCACCTCCATAAATAAAGCTGTAGAGACACGTTTCCTCAGTGTTTATTAAGTTGCAATTCTGATTAATATCAGACCTGAAAATCACTGAGTATCACTCGGCAGAAAATATTTTGTTTCAAACATGCTCGTCTTCGATGTTTGTTTTTCAGACATATACGTCTTGCATTATGTTGTATTTATATTTCTGTATATTAGCTGCATAATATAGTTCTTATGCCACAACTCGAGCAGAAATCCTCCAGTTCTGGGGCCAGCGTTGTTCTCCTGAACGTTTCCCAGGCAACCTCAGGCGTGTTCAGGTGCGAAGTGATGGGCGACAAGCCCACCTTTGAGACGGACAGCATGGATGCCAACATGACAGTGTTAGGTAAGTGATGGGTTAGTTATATACAGCATGGATGCCAACATCACAGTGTTAGGTAAGTGATGGGTTAGTTATATACAGCATGGATGCCAACATGACAGTGTTAGGTAAGTGATGGGTTAGTTATATACAGCATGGATGCCAACATGACAGTGTTAGGTAAGTGATGGGTTAGTTATATACAGCATGGATGCCAACATGACAGTGTTAGGTGAGTGATGGGTTACTCATGTACAACATGGACGCCAACATAGTGATAAATTAGTTAGGTGAGTGATGGGTTTTCAGTTCGTATAATGAATGCTAACAGAACGTTGTCTGATTTTAAAAAGGTTTTGTTTCAGTTTTTAACCGATCTTACAGTTCGTCAGTGTTTCTCAGCCATGTTCAAACACCTCTAAAGAAGTCTATGGGGGAGTAAACATTTGTAACAAAAGTTACTTTTGTTGGGGTTCATAAAGGGATCTAGGGATCTCTATATAATGGTGTTGCAATAATACAGAGAGCAACTTTATTACCTACGTCCGATTACTACCTGTGGTGTCACTCCAAACTTGAGTATTAGTAATTACGATGCATGTAAGTCGTTGGGTATACTCTCTAAGCCAAAATAATGTTACGTAGTTTATTGAATTTGGTACTTGTGCTTCACATTACTCATAAATTAAATGATGTAACTCACCCTACTCGAACAAGAAGTCCTCAAGTTTAGCTTTATGGTTTTCAACATTTATTTAACAGTATCGCACAATGCGCGACGCAATACTTAATATGCACATAGGGGAATAATGATAAAAAGCAAAACTCTAATGAAAAAAGCAGTAGATTGAAGCTAGCCATTAGCAAGCCTGAGAAGAATATATTAGGAGGTAACATTTCAGTATTACTGTGTGCTGCACCTCAGCTTGTACGTCTGTCTGTATGATTGATGGAGCAAAGACAGCTCAACTCTTTAACGTTCGTTTCTATTAAAACGCTACCTGTTTCTCAACAGAGGTGCCGTCTTGGGGGCCAGTGTTGCTGGGTGCTCGGGACAACGAAGAAGTTGCTACGGGGCACATTTTAAGCATCAGTTGCAGCATAGCTCTAACAACACCCAGTGCAACACTCGGGTGGCTCATCAACGGTCAGCCGGCGGCAGCGTACGGCGTGCCTAGCCCTGTCGTTCAGACGTACAAAAACACGCATAGGCCCGAGATAAGATCCGTAAGTACAGTGTAAGCTATCGTACGCATACGGTGAAGTTATTATCAGGTTATAAGTAAATTCTTTTGATTATTACAGTATTTTTTACAGTCAAAAATATCTAAACTTTGTGGATCTTGAAAACAGCTCTGAAGGAATAAAATTCAATATTTTATCATGATATTATATGGCGTTTGATAGTCATAGTAATCTACGGATTTAAAGGGAACGGTGGAAGATTTACCAAAACTATGATATGGAATTTCATTCCAAATACTAATCAGGAGCGATGGTCAGGATCCGAACAAATACGAACAGCTAGAGAGTGAACACAACTTTCAACAATGGTACACAATTATATCATTCTCAGATAAACATATCTCTCTCTCGAGAGAGAGAGTTGTCAGAGCTGATACTGTGGCCTCTACAGGGTTTCTTTAATTTATTAGGATGTTTTGAACCTCCATGAGAGTGGATACTGTCGGCATACATATTCTGGCCTCTAGAACACTGAAGTGGGGTGGAAAAATGGTCTCATATGAAATTCCTGGCAAATTGATCATCGAGTAAATTTTTTTCCATGATTAAAAATATATGTGTATCATATCTTAGCGATATTTGGTATGTTCACTGCTCAAGGATCCTCGTAATTCCTTAATTTTGACAATGAATTTGAAGTTGAAAAGTTCCTTCACAATTTATGTGCCTTTTCTAAACGAGTTAACATTTTTAAAATATTTCGTGAAATTAAGTATGTTTTGTTGTACATTTTTCTGCCGTGCCGCCTGGTAACTTTTTGTCTTAAAAAAGACAGTAGTACTCTTTCATCGAAGAGCTAATAATTTTGACCTCCACCCTGAACGTGAGGATGCAGCCATGGTTACTGTCAAAACTCAGACAATTAGGAACATGACAGATACCTACTAAATCTTCCTTAATCCACTAAGATTATCAATAGACTCGAAAATTTTACGTGTTTCAAGCTACCGTATCTACGTTACAATACCAATATTATAACTTTGCAATAAATCAGACTACAAAACGTCAAACTGACAGATTTTCCATTATATTTTGCTGACGATAACTGCTGAACCCAACAAGAATCCCTTGACAATGGACACAAATATTTATGATGAACCATTACTCTTTTTTGAATTTAGGCTAGCATTGATTTAAATTTGACTATGTATTTCTGTTAGGATCTACTACATCTAAATAAATGCATGTCCTCACAATGAAATTGGCATTTTTCCTGTTTTTCAGCTGATCATAAAACAGGAATTCTCAAATTTTCCGCGACTATATTGCCGTATTTCGACACACAACTTCGAGTCGTATTTTTTTTAACTCGAAACTACAATTCTGAATAGCTTTGCGTTCAAAATGTATAACCATTTACTCGCAATATTCGTGACAAATTATCACAGACGAATTCTTAGAAGCTCACCAGCGAGAAAATGAACCTCAAGAAACCCTGGCGTTTATTTTTGGGGTATAAAAAAGGATAGTGATAGAGTTTAGAGAACGGTTCGGGAACCAAAAAATAGTGAGTGAAACTCATGAAATGCAACGGTCTGTATTTCACAAGTACAGTTGTGTGCAGGACATATCTTTTTACATGAGCACAACGTTGCAGAAACTCTAGACTAGAATTTCGGAGTATCATTGTGGAAATTTTCGCACTTATTTCTGGAAAGAACACATCCCGCATCCTGAAATTCTCATTCACAATAAAGATTAGGTGGTACAATGTTTAATTCTTAATATTATTTTGTGCCCCTCATGTACGTGATCTTAGAATTCTCAGGTCATTGTGTATGATATTGTCAAGAGAACGTTCATCCTTACATATACAGAGTATAAAAAATTTTTATTCACAAAAATGGTCTACAGGTTAATTACATATGTATGCCTTTTCATATCGGATAAATGTACACTTTTTTGTAATTTCTCAAACTTTTTTGTGAATTTGTTTTTTGCAACTAATGATGGAGGTGGAGTTCAAAAATTCTTCCCGCTGTAATTTTTAATTTCGCAAACTTTTCAAAATTCTTCGCTTCATTACAATTTAAGCAAAACAATAACATTTGAGTATGAGATTACTCACGTAATTTAACTATTTTATGATCTTTTGTAGGTTATAACAATGAATGCATGGCCACATTGCTTGATTACTCATATTGCATAGGTGTAAAGTGATTGTGAGACTAAACAGTTGTACAAATTGTGTAAACGTATGATGATAGATAATTATATAGAGGCTCTAATATTTAAACAAACTTATGTTGGATGGCTCGCCAAAGATGAGGACGACGAAAAAACTCAGTTCTATTTTAGCAATTGATTCACTGCTTGCACATTTTTAACTTAAATATTTACACCAGCTTTTCTTTTCTTTAGCATCACGTTATGAGACTTTTTTGTCTCCTTTGAATTTGTCAAGAAATTTAGGTTGATCAAAAAAGGATTAATTCACTCACTAACTTTTCATGATTTTCTTTACTCGAGAAAACAGTCGAATTTTTTGTACACTGAATTTTATAATCGGTAAAGTTCCTATATAGACGTCGAACTTGAATATTTTCAGTTGAATTATATTTCACTGTTATAAGTAGAGCCTCATTTCTGAGTAACATATGAAGTACGACCCAATTAACCCTAAATGCTTTGCAATTTATGGTCGCTTCATGCAGTGTAATCTAAAATGTCAGAAATTATTGCTTAAGATTTTGCTTCGTGCTTTTATTGTACTAAAGACCACTCTCATTCTGTCATTCAATTCATAAAACGTATTTCAAATAAGCCTGTAACGTTGCATGAAAACTAAAATCTGGCAGAAGATTACTCAGAACAACACCTAAAGAGTGTCCCACCGGCCATAACTTTGCCGTATTTTCCAGTTGTCAATATGAGTCGGAAAACTTTTTTAATAAGAGTGACTGGAGAGCGAAGGGGATAGGCCATAGACGATACAATGATCGTGGTGCCAACGACGCGATACACTGCCACCAGTGGCACCCTTCACAACTGCCTCAGTTTGCGCTAAACTGGAGCCTTATTTCACATAACGGCACGTGGCAAGGGGAAATGACGCGATGCGCATGAAACCGAGAGATGAGAATGGCAGGATTTCAAATGGAATAATGGTAATGGAGGATAGGAAGATACGAGTAGCAGTGACACTGAGAGACTGAGTTCACATGAGATGGGATTTTAAGTATTGGTATGGATGGTTGAAATTAATAGGAATAGAGGGAAATTGTGGAATGGAATGAAGTTGATGATTTTGAAATTAAGATAAAGAAAAAAGAGGTTGATTGATTGGCCTGTTGACATGTAGAGATACGGAGATGGTAAGATTAAGCTTGATGAATTGAAAAAATAATTAGTACATAAGAAATAAAATGATGGAAGGTACAATAAAATGCTTCAGAAGATGCAGTCGGTGCTAGATGGTTACTGATAGGATGGAGACATTACAATGGATCGTGGTAAGAATTCTTTGGCTGCAGAAAACACGTAATGCAGACGGTGGCCCGAATGTCATTTGTGTACAGTTATCTATATTCATTAAAGTACGAGTATTTAGTCTGACGTACAAATAATTAGTGAGAGCTATTTTTTATTCACTAAAAGTTTGTGGGTGTCGAAACAAATAGAAACTGAGTACTAGATTTAGAAATATTACCTCTGACTTATTGGCAATAATTCAAAGGAATTTTTCTTCGTAAGTTCTTTTGAGTTCAAATATTATACGCAAAACGAAGGAGACTAGCATCACTGAGCTGATGTTCAGCATCATGATGTGCACCTCTTTTATCGTACTGATATGTACGGAAGTTTTGATAATTAAAACGTTATAATAATTTAAATAAAAGCTTCTGAAATGCAGTCAATTTTATCATCGGAGTGTGCACGTAAAAAATCCGCATCTGTACTCTCGAGAATATATTGTATTTCAAGGAATGGCATTAAAATTGAGGGAAAACCGAATTTTTCCACAATTGAATAAATTAAAACAAGTTTTAATTATAGTATGTTGGATACGTGATTTCTGTTACTCTAATCACAACCAATAAAATTCGTGAAATATATATTCTACTGCCTTCCATTTATAGAATTTTACTAAATAATGTATATCTGTACATACATAATATATATATACTACTACATATTATGTATAATGGTACATATAGTATTATTATATATGCATATATATATACATATGTGTTTCACATAAAATATTGAAAAGTCGTAGCGATACATACTCCAATGAAGTAACAATAATTTGATAATTTCTTGCTGTCGACGAGATTCCAGTTGATGCTCTGCAAACAAAAGTTAAAATTAAAATAATTTCTTAGCGTAGTATTTTATAAAAACAAGAAGTAAATTCCAAAACAAATTAAGAAAAATTTTGATTTGCTTCGAAATTTGGTCATACATAGATGATTCTTGTAGCTGCTTTAAAAAAGAATATTTCAGTATGAAAATTATGTAATACAAAGGCTGTTTGTTATTAGTATTTTAAGATATAATTTTCTTAGATGTTTTTAAAATAAAATATTTATTGTGCTTTATTATATTTGTTGTATTTTTCACACAAGTTAAAACAAACAGAAGTGAAAATTATTTATGTTAAATTGAAAAAATATATCGCAAAGTGACAAATTTAAATGTAGATTTGCTCGTACGAATGAAAACTCAGTTTGATTCTCAATACTCTGCTGATTTCCTTGAAAATATTTCAGTGTAATACTATTTTCAGTGCGTCGGAACGTCTCTTCAGTATAAATAGTTCAAATATAATAGGTACATTTTTTTATCATAATAGTGATATAAAATGAGTGGTAAAACAATGTGACACAAATGTAAACTCATTATTAGTGAAACAGAGCAAATAACGGAAAATGTGTCTTTATTTTTGAAATGTTCGAATTAAGTCCGTTTTTGCCATCCGGTGTTTCTTTACATATGTTTCATTCTTTAATGTATTTCATTCTTTTACTTGAAAATATACCAGGTCATTTGGGTGCACTTTGTAATTAATGATGTCACATATCATTGTATATAATGTACTTATTTAACAAAGGCATAAGTTTTTTTGAAGAAGTACGTTTGTAAATTTATAAATGATAAATAAGAAATTTTAAAATTTAGTTAGATGCACCATTGTAGTAATTCGGTTGTTTAATACATGTATGAATCCCAGGATGACGTTGCAGCTAACGGGATTTTCGCCTGTTTAGACTTGCAAGAAAATTAAGAAGCTGTTCAAATGAATGATAATAGAGAATAAAAATAAGCCTTGAACACACACGTATGTTAATACAACAACTGAATCAATAGCTTGGATTTCATGGGAAAACAAAGGTTTTACCTCACGCTTTTTATAGTTCTCAACTGATACACGGAAATGCTGTAGATCAAGTAAGAAAACAGGATAAAAGAAATACAAGAGATCAAATTACAAAACATAGACCCAAAATCATAAAAGATCCATAAAGGAAACATTGAGAGAAAAAACACCGGAGACCTCATAATGAAAATAGAAAGAAACAAAAATATAGAAGTTCCATAAGTAAAAATACATAGACATAGAAATATTTGACACCCGGAGGTAAAAAGATGGTTTCAAAGATCCCTCAACATAAACATAGATACCTAAATAATATAAACTAGCAGGACCCTTGGAAATTCCACGGGATGAGACGTATACTGGTCCTTTTCTTCTGATGCGCTGTCTTTGTAATTGATTTTGCCTTAAATGGTCAACTTCACCAGGATTCATATTTCCAATTCTCTGTCTATATCTCTCTCTTTGGTTTTGATGATAATTCATTCTGTCTTCTTCATTCATGTTCTGTTCTCTTCGCTGAAATAAATTTCTCTGCTGCTCAAGGTACTGTGCCTGCTGTTTCTCATCCATATTTTCCCTCCTTTGCCGGGATAAATTTCTTTCCTATTGGAGGTACTGTGCCCGCTGTTCCTCATCCATATTTTCCCTTCTTTGATGTGATAAATTTCTTTACCGCTCGCGGTACTCTTCACGTTGTACATCGTTCATTGCAGCTCGCCTCACTTGCTGACGTTGCCTCTCCCTCTCAAGGATTTCCTGCCGTTGTTCATTCCTTATTCTCTGCCTGTAGTCTCATTCTATTACGAGCAGCTTCCAATCTTCGCTCTATTGTGACAGTTTTTTATGTAAGTTACGGTTCTCTGATTAAATATATGTCTGAACAATTAGGAGAAGTTTATATAAAATGTCAAACATATCAATGCCTGTAAAAGCCATCTTTTAATGTTACACTACTGAATTCAGAAGCTATGAAACTGCAAACTCAACGAAAGCGTGACGTACTAACTAACTAAGGAAGGAACAAGCAGAATTATAATAAGATAACAGAGTCAACCACAGAAGCTATAAGCTATGACAAAGGACAGATCCTTTGGTGAAACTAGAAGCAATCCTACCAGGAAAAGTAAGAGTACGGGAATACTGGATTGTAGTTTTAATCTGATAGTAATAGTTTTTTATTAAAAAAATACAGTTTTTTCATATTTTTTGAAACCTCATCATTTTTCATCTTACATGATATTTTTAGATTTTTCCCCATTATAATTGTATCAACAAACTCCTCTTATTTCGTAGTCCTCACTGCATTTTTCATCGTATTTCGTACCAGAGATTTCCTGATAATTCCCAATTAAAATTATCTTAACAAACTGATGTACGGCCAGGAGATGAGGCTGTACCTGAGCAAGGCGGTGTTCAGGCGAGGTGTCGTCAAACTGATGTGTCGGGCCGAGCTGGAGGATGTGTTTCTCAGAGACTCACACATCACTCTTCATGACATCCACAAGCCAAAGCCTGCAGTCTTCGGGTGGTTCTCATCAGGTGGGTTCCCTATGTTCGCACATCTTATAATTATTATCTGATTGACATCTCACTTGATAATTATCTGATTGACACCTCATTTGATAATTATCTGATTGACACCTCACTAGATAGTTATCTGATTGACACATCATTTGATAATTATCTGATTGACACATCATTTGATAATTATCTGATTGACATCTCACTAGATAGTTATCTGATTGACACATCATTTGATAATTATCTGATTGACATCTCACTAGATAGTTATCTGATTGACACATCATTTGATAATTATCTGATTGACACATCATTTGATAATTATCTGATTGACACATCATTTGATAATTATCTGATTGACACCTCACTTGATAATTATCTGATTGACACCTCACTTGAGAATTATCTGATTGACACATCATTTGATAATCATCTGATTGACACCTCATTTGATAATTATTTGACACATCATTTAATCATTATCTAATGAACAAGTTTTTCACAGTTAGACATATGTGTCGGTGCATCTGCATGCTGAATCTACAAAGTCTTTGCATGTTTGTCGTGATATCAACACGCGTTATTGGTAGTATAACTTTGATGTGATCCACATTGAAGACTTCTTAGCTTAATTAACATTGATGAGCAAAAGCCCGGAGTCAGGATATTTTTTTAGATGAGCGTTTTAAAATGAAATGATGGATGACTTTTGCTGATTTTCAGTGAAAAAGCTTCGAGAATATCCCCAAAATCAGTGAATATTTTTACAGAGTAAATATGGAGTTATTGGAAAAATGATAAATGCTTGAAAAGGAGTCTCGCTGTGTTGAAGTGTGGTGAAATATGATCTTAAATGAAGAGATTGAAGGCGGAAACTTTCGTGCCAGCAATGAAACACATTAAAGGAAATAACTATGACGTCAGTACACTAACAAATAGCATAAGAATACTGGTATTTTTTAAACATAGTGTGTTATTTTTTCTTCTACTCGAAATTCCCAGAACTTGTTATTCTATCCTGCAGCTAAAAAATATTCAGTCAGAAAACTGTTCGTAAAAAATTAACCGGACATGGAAAAATGATATTTTTTCTCAATTCCCACATGATGTTCCTCCCATGCAAATACGATTTCTTTCATTAAAAAAATTAACGTAATGCCGCAGCCGATTAATTATCGAAGAAATGATTGTAGTGAAGGGCCAAAAAAAATTTCTGTTTAATTAAGTGTTCCTACATAGTTCAGTAATGGATCTCAGAATTAAGGACCTGCTGGTGCGATCTGACGGCCAGGAAGTTAACAGATCGTCTTTCCATCAACAAACGATTGTTGCTAATGAATCTGCCGAGTGCCGTTCTTTGCACGGTCCTCAAAGATTCCTGTTTTCTGCTCTTGTTCTAGTTTTGTATTGTTTTGCTTCGTCAATTGTTTGTAGCGCTGCTTAATGATACTTTAAAGTACCTGTTTATGGTGCCACAATCTGTGCTTCTCTTGGTTATCAATGTTGTTTGTGTCTTTCCATAGTGTTAATCTTTTATTGAACTATTAATGTCGTCTGTCTGCTATCCTTGTTTAATATGAATCTTTGAGCCAATTCTTTAGTAAAATATGTAGAATCATTCTTTAATTAGAGTTTCAGGAATCACAGTTTAATGAAAGCCTCTAGTAACATTCTTTCATTAGAATTTTTGCAATCATTATTAAATGAAAATCACTGGCATTCTTGTTAAATAGAACTGTCAGAAAAAATGTTTAGATCGAGGCTTCTGAATCATTGTTTAATAAGAGCCTCTGGTAACACTGTTTTGCTAAAATATCCAGAGTGTGGACTCCGTACGAATCTTTGGAGTCAGTATTTAATATGAAGCTCTTGGGTCCATGTTTAGTGCTTTTGTAGAGCTTGATTTTGTGATTTTGTCTTGTGACATACATGTTTATTCTTTATATTTTTTCTCCGGTAGTTTGGAATAGTTTGTATGTGCCTTCTCAACAATTGTTAGTTTTATGATTCTTATTATATCGTCGAATTACAGATTCCTCTGAGGGACAAGAAATTTCCATTTTCTATACCTTCAAAGTACATTGAAATAATTTTTCTCGACATTTATGGGTGCTTACAAAAGTTAGAGCTGACAACTTATTGAATGCTGTGCAGCTCCCACTAATGAAACGGTTTAAATTTGTGTAGAAGTTCTATGTATTTCTAGCATAATGACCCCTCCATAAAATAAACCCCATGATTCTTAGAAAATAAAAGATAGCAAAGTTTAGTCGAGTATTGACAATAGAGTTGCACTTTTAGCATGAATATAAACACAAGTTATTCAGTTATCGAACTTGAGCTATAATTCTCGCCATGCGACTGGGCGTTCGTGGCGGTGCTGCGTCTGCATTAACGCACGTAGCAGTGGCTGCTCGTCAAGCTCATCTTTAGGTAGTTTTTTATTGGTATTTAACTAAACGTTGTTGCTTTCAGTTCAATATTGGTTTTAGATAATAACTAATACCATTTCTACGTTTAAATTATATTTGTTTCTGCTCCCAACCACCAGGTCTGGAAATACCATGTATTGTAGGCTACACATACACTGTACAAGTACGTCAGTATGAAAGACGATTATACTTGAGTTTAGGATCTCGTTGTTTAACCTAATTTGTACGGAACCTAACGTTCTCTAGTACCCTCACTTATATATATAGCGTTTTAATGTGCGAAATCAAGGATCTATGTCGCTGTAATATTAATTTAAAGAATCCATCATAATAACATTAATGCAATTTTGATTATAGTTGGTTTTTGCCATGTGCTTGGTTTTCTTACCTTCATTCGCAAAAATTAAATACAATCAATGAGATCAAAATTCATCTTAAATGAAGATGCTTGTGTATAAGTAAATTAAATGTAGGTACTATAATCCGCAGACTTTTATCACCTTAACTTATGATTTACATGCCACTCGATGAAATTGTACAGATTACTTGATCACATACTTCAAAGTTTTACGCAGATGTTAAACCTCCTTTACTTTTTCTAATTTATTAAAACTTTAGGTCGGAATTTATTTATCCACACAACTTGAGTTTCTAAGATGTTTACACAATCCACTTACCATCAGCTTTAAGGCATAAAGTGTAGCTATAGGGAATTAATTAACTATATATATGGATTTAATTATTGACCAGCTATTCCGCGTTAAGTGTTGCTTTTACCACTTGGCAAAAACTACTTACAATTTAATTGTAATGAAATAAATAAATAATAAATTAATAATAAATTAATACAATTAAATAATTGTAATTTTAATTAAATTTTACTCTCATTAACAGTCTACACTGCATTCATGTGTACACAATAAATGTGATATTCAAATTTCCTTTGCACTTCGGTAAACGATTTCAAATTTTTTCCTTTCTTCAAAGTGAGAATTTCGAACAACACAAATCTCCGAATTTTACTCTCTGTCTGCCAGTGTTGATTGAAAAAATTGAATTATTCCAGTTATTAAACTTGTAACGATTTCCAAAGTATTTTGTACGAAAATGAGGGCAATTACTAGAGAAAACCAATGACCAGTCCGCTCATAACTTGCCTCGTAGGCTAAATTGGACTATGAGTTCTGACATTATTGATCATTGCGTAACAAAAGACACGCATACAATTCTGAATGCAATTTAGCCAAAAATATTCTTCGTTTTTCATAAAATTCTTGGCAAATGTCGCACACTAACACAATGAATGCTGCGGAACCTTGGTGCAGAGCAAGACTGCTGCCTGACCTAGAACAACGTCTCTAATTTGATTGTTTCGAAGGCAGGTAAACGTAGGCCTGGAAATATCTTCCTCTAGGCCTAACTTATGGCACCATAACCATTGAAAATTTGGAGCCTCGAACAATGTTGGCTGTCAACGAAACGCTTGAGGTATCGAGACGTGAAGGGCCATTTGCATTCCTGCGCGCCCCACACACTGGGTGAACGGTGGCCAAAGCTCTGCGAGCTCGCTGATAGAAGGAGGCTGAGGAAACCAAACTTCTTTCAATTTTCGCCGTGAAATTAGTGGGAAATTTTCATTACTACAGCGATTGAAGAGTTTGTTTCTGTTTGAAATAATGTATTTAGTTAAAAATGAAGTTATAGATGTCTAAAGCGTACTTAAATAGTCAGGGAAGGAAAATTTTAAGTTTGTACGTTTCAAAAATGAAGTTGCAGCAAAACACGTAAGCTGAAGTAGCATTTCTGATGCTGATCTCACTCGTTTTTCTTACCTAGAACATTAAAACAAATTAATTTTCAAGAGCCACTGATTTTATTTCATTGTAAGAAGACGAAAAAAAGATTCATAATAATTCGTATGTATGTTGTTTTCTTTATATGAACTGTGAAATCGAATTGTACGCTTGAGTTGTAAAAAGTTGCGATAAATAAAGTTTTATTTCTAAAAAATAATTTTTGCGAGTTAGAATTGAAATATTTCTTGAATGAAGTTACTTAAACTTTTTAAATTAAAGTAATTTTGCAGGCAGTGAGATAGAGTATTGTTAATTCTTGTGGCTAATTTTAAACATGCTTAATTAGGTAGAAAACACTGGGAACATGAATTTGGAGAAGGCTTCTTAAAATAAATCTGACAAAGCATAGTTCACATTGCATGAAATCATTTGTTCATTTCAATACCAGAGTGTCAATTTCCCTTTCGTTTGAAAAAATAGCTTTTTTATGTGAGGATGAGTCCCAGTCCAGCAGCTACATACACCCTCGACCAGCGCTGGGTCAGTACTAGAATCCAGAATGCACTAACATGAACATAACGACAAGAACTGAAAAACGAGGCTGTGAGTCTTGACGCCATCGTGTAAGAATTTTAGATCTCTGGCAACTGCGAAGACATAATTGTAAGTTTACTTCAATACAAAACGTATGTTTGCTTATGTTTTATACTATGGACACAGACAAAGATGTCCAATGAATACATTAAATTTTGCAATGAAAAAGTGGATTTACTACAATGGATTACTTGATATTCATAATATAGAAATTTACATTTACAGTCTGCGTCTGTGTGGAAGAGTTTCAAGTTGAAAAATTAAAGGTGAACAAAATAAATGACGGAAATTCGAAAATTTTTATTATACACATGAATATGTCGTGTGAGACATATTTATGTGCACTACGAGTATTAATATAACTTGTGATACATATTTATGCTCACTATTAATACGACTTGTGATGCAAATTTATTTTCACTATTAACGTGTCGTGTGCTCTGTTCAGTATTGGAAATATTGGATGAACTTTTTTAAATTTGGAGAGAATCGATGACTTTTTGGGACTCAAAGTTTTAAGTGGAACCTTCAACTTTTGTAAAAATCGTTTTTCGATTAAAAGATATTTGCAGGAAACTACAATAAGGATAAATAGCCAAAGATAATGAAACATTGAAATGCTGCTGCTTTGACGTGTACTCGTATTTGTAGTTTTATGTACAAATTCTAATCTAAGTAAAATGTTTCGTAAACATGAGGCAGTCTTGTGTGTTTTTTTCTTTCAAAACAACGTGTTTTCATATACATCACCCACTAATAATGCGTACCTTCTTCACACAGGCTATGAATTTTGTCACTTGTTGTTGAGATGGCAGCAAAAACTAAAGTTCCATTCCATGAGAATAAGTTACATAAAATTACCAATTTCACTCGTTATAATCATCAACATTTCTGCTTCTACTTGCAAGACAAGCATTTGACTTCGCGATCGAGACAACACACTCTTAAATACTACACGAGCACTGAAGCATATTGAACACATTTCACATTAAAATAAGCGAGAGTCACGTTCGTAGGCTCTCATACCTAAATTCCCTAGTCTAAATATGGAGCTGGGGAGTAGAACTGGTTAGGAATTAATTAGAGTTATTGTAACGTAGCGATGTAGGGAGAGTAATATAGCTGCAGTTATAACGTCGAGCACGCAGCGCTCCAATAAAAGCACAGTAAACGAGCTCCTGCGTCGCGACTACGACAGAGCTGTCATACAAGCCCCACTTTAGTCGTAATAAGTGCGTTTTTATGCATTCTTTTAACTAGGAGTTTCCGTTCGTGAGCACAAAGTGCAGGGGAAAGTTAAAGCTCTGCGACAATACTGCTGCTATCAAAGCTTTATTTTGATAGCAGTTTCCATTTATTAGTAGATAGATACTCAGGTTAAAAGAAAGTCTCTAGAACGAGGTAAAATTAATAGAGTTTACTGTGTTTAATTAAGCAATGATTATGCATTCATATGCTGACTAGAATGCAAGGCACAACTGGAGATGAAGCCTCAGTTAAAAGATACAACCGACTGCACTAATGAAAGGTCAGAAAAATATTCAGTGGATGGAAACAGCAAAGACAAGGCGATAATTTTCTCAGTGTTGTGACACATTAGAAAAACACGTCAGACTGTGGAAAACGATTATACAGAATTAATCCTGTATAGTAAATCCTTTTTTCAGTCAGAAAAGACAAATATTTTGAAATTTGAGACATGGATAGAAGGACAAGAGTCAAAAAGAAAGGCTTTCTTCTAAATAAAATATAATTGTAAAAAAAATTGCTTATTGTGTTCAAAATGGATCTTTTCATTTGCTGAACAATTGAGTTCTGAAGATAAATAATTTTAAAGAAGGTTACCGTAGTTTATTAGTGATTGTAAGTCAATTAATCTCATGAAATAAAGTAGCCCAATATCGCTTAACAGGGTTCTTGTAGAGCAAACTACAACTTAAATTCTTCTACTTTAGTCACAATTGCTAAAAGAAAGAAAACTCATCGTTTTGTAGAACGAGGCTTCAACGAAGAATACGAATAAGTTTTTTTTTGCGTTAAGCTTCAAAGAGAGCGTCGTAATTGTCTGCCCAGAAGCTGTTGTGGGTCGTTATCAGATGGACCGCCCATCATCAGCAACAGGGCCAATTATCAGGACCTCGTTTGATGCTCAATAGGAATTAGCTGCCTTCAAATTCTTCATCGCATCAAAGGAAGTCAATAGAAACTTCGATCAAAAATGATTGTTTCTCTCACGGCCAGGGATGCACTAAGATCCTAAGTGAGCTCCACCATTCTAAATGGCAATAAAAATTTGTGAACCATCACGCACGGCAGTTAGGTCTGACTTTGTCTCTTAGTTCTGGGTTTGCAAGCGACACCGTTCAGTAACTTGAAATAATAGTCCAGTTATGTGCTGTTAGCTATCTAATAATCGTGTAATTCCATTCCAGTGATGTGGTGTCACTGTTTTGCAAAGTGCAGCTTTCTAGGAAACCCACACTCAAATTGAGAATAATTTCACGCTCAGTTCAGAGCTCAACGTCCACAATACTCGACAAATGCAACTTTTCGTTGTAATATTTTGTCTCGATAAACATCGTCAGTAGTGAGAGTCTTGAGGGACATGCGAAGGAAATGGCAACGTGATCTGTTTGATGTATGGCAGAACTGGTACTCACAAGTACGAACACAGAAATTTTTCAAAAGTATCATTAACCCTTATTAATAATTAATAATTAATAATTAATAATTAATAATTAATAATTAATAATTAATAATTAATAATTAATAATTAATAATTAATAATTAATAATTAATAATTAATAATTATTAATTAATAATTAATTAGTTGGTGCTAATTTTTAATTAGCAGTAATAGTATGTGATGTTGAAATATTCCTCCCTTTCTTTTTCACAATTAGAAAGTACCAATCAGTGATTACCAATTGCAGTATTTTTGCGATGAAATCTTTCCTTTCTTTCCTACAAATGAAATAGCGGTAAGAACTTACGCTAAATATATACAAAAATCGTGAATTATTTTTTGAACTTAGCTAATGGGAGAAATAAAAAGCTAGCTAGTATTTTGCTACTCATCTTACGTGACCTGAACTCGCACTGGCGAGTTCCGCTCTCGTGCGCAGTACAAAAGGCTTTCTTGTGTTTTTTTTTGAGGGACAGCGAGGGCTGAAGGTAGTGAAAAACTCACTTTTGTACCTAAATGGGGCTCAAGTATTCGAAGTATGAGCAAGATCTAGTATTTGCTCGTAATTCAGACGGTAGGTGCCATTATTAGCCACGCTAACTATGTGTTCCACAAAGTACTACTCTGTGCCCCTTGTTTCTTTTACAAGCCTAAGCAACACTCCCTCGCGCTCCCCTATTTCTCTCTGTCCCCCATAGCTCCCCCATGGAGGAGGGGGGAAGGGTGCAGTTCATTAGACCAGATCTCACTAGCAAAAATGAGAGTTTTTCCGCCCTTGCTTCAATTATATTAAGTCCAGTGTCTGGACGCACTTTCCAGCAGTCTCACTTGCATGAATTTAATGAAAGAGCCTGGAAATACCCTGCATGTCCATGTACTCTTCTATACTTATCCTTAAACAAACTTGTTTATGACAACGCTCTATTTCCTTCCTCCAACTTATCTTCCAATACTTCTTTCATTACAATGCTCGATTACTTCGCTGTTCTCTCCGATGCTTCACTTTACGACGTGACACTCAAATTTTTGGCACCAATGTCAACATTTTATAATCTTGTTCATTTGAGTTGCATTCTCAGTTAACATAAATACAATAAAATTATTGACGTATTAGTTTTTACTCGATATGATAATGGGCTGGACTATACTAATGAATAGTAATTTGCAGAAGTTTTTTATTCATGGTGTAAATTGAATCAGTTCAATTCTGTTTCTAGTTGTCACAATTATTATTCTGTTACATATAACAACTCACGTAGGTATCAGTTTATTTGAAAAGTGTTTTAAATTCTTGGTTTCAAAATGAATGGCCGTTTCTCTGATTTTTCATTTATCAATTTTTTACCCATTTCTCTAAATACTGCTTACAATAAAATAGGCTTATTGGCCTTGAAAGACGTGCAATTTTCCTACATATTCTGACGGCAAACAATAATAAAGCATAGTATTTTGCCTTCAGATGAGGAAAAATGGCACAATACCAACTTACTCTCAAGAATCCATGTCAGTGAGGTGGAGGGGCTTTCCAGTTCTCTTTCTGTCCGCATCACAGTCTTAGACAAATCTATTAAATCTTTTTGCACGTTAAATGGCATCTGTGGGGCACCTATGTCTCGCAACTGAACACAGTTTCTTTTATTTTTATTTTTTTTCGATACTCGTTAATATCCGCTCGTTGAACTTAGTTTCCGCACAGCTTCTGGAAACTTTTTTATTGGCGAGGAGATGAGGCCAGTCTGGTATAGGGAGTTGGATCGTTGAGTTCGATTGTGACTCATCATGTAGAAATAAATAAATAAATAAATATATATATATACACGGCTGAACTCTCATTTTCAATGAAAAGATTTCTTAAACTTTTGTTCTTCGAATAGGTCTTTTTCACTGATTACGAGAATAACTGTTTTTTTAGATACTTGAGCCATCTCCTCTTTCTGACGTTCCAAATGAAATAATTTCCCGTACGCAATCTCTCTAACGTGCAACCAAATTTTGTGAAGAAATATTGCAGAATTAATCTCAGTAATAGTTCAGGAATATTTGCCTAAACTAGAGCTGTGCATAGCTATGCATCTATTCTAAAACTGTAGATTGTTATGTGCTTACAGTAAAAGTATTCTGCACTTTAGTACCTCATTAGTATGATACACATTGAAGAGGTAAACGTGCACGGAAACCAGGTATAGATCCTATACAAGAGCAAGTTTCTCATTCAAATATATTTTGTTGGACAAATCATTTTGCAGACAACTGATTGTGATATTCATTTGATGCCATGTTCAAACAAATGATGCTCAGATGACAAAAACGAAAAAATGTCTATTTTGTTTATTTCGTTGAAACTGGGTATCTTCATTGCGTGACAAAAAAGAAAGGAATTGTTTTCCAACGTATGGGAAAACACAAAACTTGACATACACCAGCAACGAAAATACACGAATGTTACGCACTGCAAATGCAGGTCTTTTTTATATTTGCTGCACTTAGAGCCTCTGTCTGAGAGCTCAGCTTGAGATCTTAAGTCCATCAGCTGCTCTCATCTTCGAGTTTTACTCTTCATGGCAACACTAAGTCTTGAACTTGAGATTTTATATCAAAAATTTTGAACTGACCAATGTTGCGGAAATCGTTGAGGATAATTCGATCGAAGTCTCATAATTAATATCAATATTCACTGTTTGACTGACGTGCAAACCTGTGAATTTATTAAAATATACGTAATCAAATCTTGAACATAAAAATGAATGATTTTAATAATATCTTAGGTGTTTTTGTGTTTTTCTTTTTTTGCTGCCGCAAATTGTAATGTGTTTGCAAAACCATAGTACATTAGAGGGAAATGACATTGATATGTTAGAACATGGTCTCTTTATTACTGCCTCCATTAAGACATTACATCCCTTGTATCACATCTCAGGTGAATACAATCATACAGAAACGAGTTCAGGCTACACCACGCAGGAATACGATATGACATCGACTGTATGACTTATGATCTCGGGATTAGGGTTCCACAAGGCAGTTTCACCGAAGATATCATGCGGAGACGTGCGGCAAACAATGGCCGAAGGCTCGAGTTCGATCTTGGCCGATATTGCTATTTACCTTGCAGTCTTAAGCGGACCACAAGAGTTCTGCCTGGTCTTGCTTCACTTTATTATTAGTGACGGACAATAATGTCAGCAAAGATTCCTTTCTTTCCGCTCAGCCCGACCTTTCAATATCAAGTCCCTGTCGAATTAAAAGGGAGAGCCAATAGCATTGGCGCTGGGAGAGCTGTGATTCGAAGCTTTCTGCTGCAACGTATCAAGAAAATTTCAGTTAAATCCAAAACACACAGTCTCATGTGAGTTGGGGTACATCGAGGAAATCAAACGAAGGCTTGTTGTCTGCTAACACATTTATAAAATTTCTGGCATGATAATTGTCTTCAGTATGCGGTTCACGATTGAAACATCATTAAACGAGTAAAGTTAACTACAGATATTAACAAAGAGCTGCAAAATAAATATTTTACAGATTATTTGGTAAAAAATCTTGGTCATAGCAGTGTGCCTAAAACTCTATTATTTTAACTGGTTACTCTAAAATTAAGAAAAAATGCACTAAACTACTTTAGTGAGATCCAGTTGTATACGAAGGGATTGCTTAGCGGGATGTAATTATATAATAAAGTTAAATAACAAAAAAATTAAAAAGGTGTAACTGAAGGAATGGCCGGTGCGAGGTTCTGAGCTAAAGCTTGGAAAGACTTGTTGAATATTTAAAAGAACAGGCAAGACAATGGTTTATTGACTGTAATTATTTTATGAAAAAACAAAACTTTAAGTAATGCATATGTGTCTTTTGACTGAAAATTCCCACGGCGGAAACTGTTTTCAACTTAAAAATGTTACAAAGCTGAAATTCTCTTATGCTGGAAATTGTATAACAGCTAAAACTCTTTTATGTATGAAACTTCTTCACTACTGTAAACCAACCATGTCTGACAACAGCTCATGGCTGAAATTATTACATGGCTGACCCAAGAACTGGATAGACGCGGGAATGAAAAAGCCTCATGGCTGACAGTGACATGCTTCACAGCTGTCCCACCGTCTGTTTTTGCACCTAACTCTAGTTTATTAAAGCTGTCGTGAAGCTTTAATATCTGCCAGCCTTATGAACCATTCCTTGCCCTCTGATGCTTTAATAACGCAGCTGTACTCAACACAGTATCATGGAGGCTATGGAGAGGGTTAGACTCTCTTGTATCTATGGTGGGCACCCCGTGTGTATGCTGTGCTGTGTTGTATTGCCCTCGTGTGTATGCTGTACTCTGTTGTATTGCCCTCGTGTGTATGCTGTGCTGTGTTGTATTGCCCTCGTGTGTATGCTGTACTGTGTTGTATTGCCCTCGTGTGTATGCTGTGCTGTGTTGTATTGCCCTCGTGTGTATGCTGTGCTGTGTTGTATTGCCCTCGTGGGCACGTTGTACTCTGTTGTATTACCCTCGTGGGCACGTTGTACTCTGTTGTATTACCCTCGTGGGCACGTTGTACTCTGTTGTATTACCCTCGTGGGCACGTTGTACTCTGTTGTATTACCCTCGTTGGCACGTTGTACTCTGTTGTATTACCCTCGTTGGCACGTTGTACTCTGTTGTATTACCCTCGTGGGCACGTCGTACTCTGTTGTATTACCCTCGTGTGTATGCTGTACTCTGTTGTATTACCCTCTGATAACCTCGTGTACACGCTGTACTGCTAACTTTCTGAGAGAACAATTTTCTTTCATTTTTGCTTGACAAACGCCGCAATTTTTTCAAGTGTAGCCAGTGTCTTGGTTACTAACTGCATTAAACTCACTTGTACTCATCAATCTTAAGTTTTGTTGATAATTACCTAATCTGAAATTAAATAAGCAACTGAGTAGTCTTAAAGTTTAGAAACAGTTGACTAATCTCAAACAAGTTAAAAAAATAAGGAATAACTTTTCCATCCCTCCTTCACGTTCGTCAGAGGCATGAGAAGATCAGCACAATGAGCACCCAAGCAGGCACCTCACTTTTACGCATTAAATGTACTAAACAGATTGAGAATCTCTGGTCTGTACACTGTACTTATTGTGCACTTCAGCAGTGCAGTTATTGTGCACTTCAGCAGTGCAGTTATTGTGTACTTCAGCAGTGCAGTTATTGTGTACTTCAGCAGTGCAGTTATTTTGCACTTCAGCAGTGCAGTCATTGCTTTTCATAGTTGTCTCACGGATTATTTCTAATTTGAACTCATCTTACAGTGTATTTCCAAGAATATAATTTAAATGAAAGAAGAGTTTCCTTTGTCTATATTAATTCTTGGTCACTGTCTCAAGCATAATAAAATTTTCCCTGTTCTTGCTCGTACATGCCTACTGAATCTTGACTCAGTCTTGACAATTACTGAGACTTTCTCTTTGTTAGTACATCATTGTACGAGTTATTAATTAGCAAGACAGATATTATCACAGTTCCATTGTTAGGTGTTGTTGTGGTGTCATCATGGATGCTCAATGACATGAAGTATTTCTCAAGAAGATCTTCATTAATTAGAGCACAGAAAGAAAATGTTATTATTGTTACCTCCGCAAACATTGCATCCAGAATCTTCACAGGTTTTCTCAAGAGTGATAGTGATCTTCACATTCAGATTTCTTCGGGAATTATTGTGAAACACACATGTAGGGAGATAATTTGATGTAAGTCATCTCAAAAGAATTATGAGGTTTAAGTTTTACTTCAAACTTTAATTAGCTTGTAATCATTTTTCACGATACTGAAAAAGTCAAGTAACCAAGCTGTTGATTAAACAAGTACGGAAGTAATCATGGAATCAAGCGATCAAATTACGAAGCAATAGAGTAATCAAGTATTCAAGTTATGAATTAATATAACAACAAAAACAATTAAATTACTAAGTAATTAAATGGTCAGGTAATTAAATCATCAGGCGATGAGTAACTAAAAACCAATCATTCATGTCATCAAGGAGCAAAGTAATCGAGTTATCAAGTCATCAAGTAATTAAGCGATAAAATAACCAAGTAATCCAACTAATATGTAATAAAGTGATCAAGTCATCATTTAAATTTAAATACCAAAAAATGGAGTGTTCAAGAAGTTAAATAATTAATAAAGAACTTACAACACATTCAGCTATAAAGTAAATGGTGTATAATTATTACATGACTCCCCCAGTCGTGTCTTGTATTGTGTGAACTGAGGAGCGCGGTGCTGCAGACACTTATAACTTAACTGGTAAATAAAATAACACTGAATATGAAAGCCGTCACTTAATTAACTGAAAGGGACTAACAATTTTCTTAATGAATTATGAACCACAGCAGGCAGCACTGCACGATCTCTGAATATCATTGTAAACGTAACCAGGAGAAGAAACACGCAACCAACGCCTGTGAAATATTGTGCCCAGTTTATTGCTTTGAATTACTTGCTTTATTGACTCAACTCCGTGATAACAAATTTTCGTATGATGACAAAGCGACCGACTAGTGTCGGCACAGGGTTCAATCCTGCTGGTAATGAAGGATGTCTTCATAATAGTCAAGCATTACAAGAAGTGTCTTACGCTCCTACTTACTAAGTGTGTCCGTGGCATTTTATATTCCTCTGATCACAAAAGAAACAGGAAAAATGTTTGTTCATAAAGCTAGAAAATATAAGAGTGCATGTCGCGGTATATTGTATTAGGTGTTCTATTTCTGGTCGTAAACAAGAAGCTTAAATGAAGAAGCCGAACACTTCAGATAATCTAACCAAAAAAACGAGGACGGGAAACGAAAAGATGAAAAAATCAGAAAATAATAATTCTTGGTGGACACGTTTAGAAACATAGCTATTTTTCGTGATTTCAATTTTAATTTCATGTCCTTCATCTCTCCGAATTTTTCCCCGCTCACACATGTTGGGTTAACACATTCTCTGAGTAGACACTCCATCTCTTAAGTGGCCTAATACTAATGAGACTCATCGTCCAAGCTCACAACTTTATTGCACTTGCCTAATACACTTCCACAATCAACTTCATTGCTTGATTGTTCTTCACAAGCATAAGTAGGCACCTAAGAATGGATCACTAGATTCGTTCCTGTTCTCTCTTTAATTTCTTTGTTCTCATTCGACTTTTGCTCATACCATCTGCTATCGCTTTTGGACCCTTCTACCTCGAATACTTTGTACTCTAAGACAAGATCAGTCAATTTCATTTCTTAAAATGTATTTCAATGAGCACTGACCTCAAACACCATCACTTCACGCGAGCCCCTCACCCGTACTGCCCCTCACACGCACTGGCCCTCACCCGTACTGCCTCTCACACGCACTGGCCCTCACCCGTACTGCCTCTCACACGCACTGGCCCTCACCCGTACTGCCTCTCACATGCACTGGCTCTCACCCGTACTGCCCCTCACACGCACTGGCTCTCACCCGTACTGCTCCTCACACGCACTTCCCTCCACTCTCTAACCCCCCTACACTCGCTTAATGCACACTCTCCCACTCCCACACACACGCCCAGTTCGTACACACTCCCCAGCTCCCTGAAATACTCCCTCACATTTCCTGGGGAGTCTCATAACTCTGACACGAAGACTCTCACCCCGAGCACGTCCCTCATCTGCTGCTGGAGAGGATCCATTTCTTAAATATTCTCCTGGGAAAATATGCAAATACTCATTTACGTATTAATTTTTTACCCTAATTAAGCTGGCATTCAGTTCTAATATATGCATGAAAGCTTTGAGCATATTTTCCTTGTGGTAATCATACAAACTACCAAAACAAATGAATTTTACTGGAACACATTTCATTAAAACTGCACGGCGAGATGAATAACATAATGAATAATTAGTTCATACTCATTCATTTGCGTGAACTCAGCATATAGAAAATCTAGAAGAAATAGTTAGCAGTGAGAGTAATTTGAGTAACATAGCTAATTCAAAGTAAATAGGTAGAAAATCAAGGTTTTTCATGCACTGGATGAAAATTTGTTGAATTTGTACATAGGTATCACGTTAGGAATTTTCAGGTCAGGAATCTGTTCAGTTAGATTTCAAGATATAGAATTAATTGAATCGTACAGAACTGAACAACTCACAGTTTCCATGTAAAAGCTAGCGTTATCTTCAAAGCTGTAAGCATACGCAAAATTATACACGCTTCTGTTTATCCTCATCAAGTTCACAAGAATGTGAAAAAAGAGACATATATTTTTTTAGAATTTGAATCAAACTACAGAAATACCTCACGTTGACTTCTATGTGCCGTATATTGGATTAGATAGGTCTGTCAAACGGACTAAATGTTAATGAGGAGAAACTAAATCGTTAGTTCCTGAATAACTGAAGGTAAATTCATTATATCTCAACCTTACAAAGTTGGTACCTGAACAACTGAACAAAATCTACGTTAGATAAACGGATAACAAAAGCAAAGCCAGAATTCTTAATACATATTTTACTTCTGTGTTCACTCACGGAGACTTAACTGAAATCCTGAAACCCCATGCTTTAAATCCTCAGGAAATCCTGACAAATGGCGTATTTACAGTAGAAGAGATAGAAAAACAGCTTAGCATTTTAAACCCATATAAGTCAACCGGACCCGATACCCTTGCTCCCCGGATACACAAAGAAAGAGCTGAAGTAATTAGCGAACCCTTAACAAACATTTTCAATCGATCACTTGAAACTGAGTAATTTCGGAAAATTGAAAGCCGGCAAATGTCACTCCTATTTTCAAAAACGGGAACAAACACCTAATAATTTTCGTTCAATCAGTCTAACATCTATCGTAAGTAAAACAATAGAAAAAGTACTTAAAATTCGTATAACAAACCACCTTAATGACCAAAATCTTATTACTAACACCCAGCACAGATTCAGGGAAGAACGTAGCTGCCTCACAAGCCTCCTTGATTTCTTTGGAGAAGTTAACCGCTTATACGACCGTACAAAAGCCGTAGACCTTGTATCATATATCTAGACTTTCGAAAAGTATTCGACAAAGTTCCCCACGAAAGACTCATGGCCGAATGGAAGCGCATGGAATACGAGGCAGCTACTCCCGATAGATCCTAAACTAGCTCACTGGTCGCACTCAACCCGTAGTGATTCACGATGAAACAAGTGATTCAACGCTTGTAACATCAGGAGTTCCTCAAGGGAGCGTTCTAGGCCCGCTCCTCTTCACCATCTACATCAACGATCTTGATGTCGGAATCATAAGTAAAATTAACAACTTCGTCGATGACACGAAACTCTGTCACAGAGCATTCACCGAAAGGGAGAGTAACTATTCAATCCAACCTCAACCGTCTTCGGTGTACAATGGACCTAAACCTGGCTAATGAGCTTCAACATTGATGAATGTTCAGTAATGCACGTTGGTTCAAATAAACGTCATTTCCAATTCACGATGAACAACGTACCCACTGAAACAGTCCAGCAACAAGGCGATCTAAGTGTGATAGTCACTAAAAATCTCAAACATGATAAACATGTGGAAACAAGCGTCAAAATTGGGAGCTTGGTTCATTGCACGAAACTTTGAATACAAGTCAAATAATACAATATATTAGCCCTCTATAAAGCGCTAGTCCAGCCACATTTAGAATATGCAGCGGTACTCTGGTCTCCTACCCTACGAAGAGATATTAACAAAATGCAAAAAATGCAGCATTAGGCAGCTAGGATGATTCCAGAACTCCGCAATTTTAGCTAGGAAAGACGTCCTCAACATCTTGAACTTATCTCCCTAAAACAAAGAAGACTATGAGGACAACTTATTGAGACCTATAATTATCTCAATAGCCTGAACAATGTTACCCTGGAAGAACTTTTCGAAAGAAACTTCAAGAGCTATGAACTTCTTTCCCGTTAAAATTACCGCAACTTGGAACCAGCTGCCCGAAAACATCGTTTCTGCTATCACAGTGAATACATTCAAAAATTGTCCTGACAAATATTGGATTACGAGCCTCTAGTATTATAACGTACTAATTCTATGTCTGTAACTCCCAGGGCCAGTGTATGATTGTGATAAATGCGCGTGATTGAAGTGCCGGTGCGTGAGTGAAGTGCGTGTACGTGACTGAATTGACTTACATGGTTAAAGTGTACGTGCATTATTGATGCATTTACTTTAGACGGCATGGGACTCAGGTATCGGCCCAAGAATGGACCAAACGGTTCGTTCCTATTGTCTCATTCTATTATATTCTATTATATTCTGATAGTAGTATACATGTAGTAGTATTGATATAATCATCTCAAGTTTAATGTAGTAGTATTACGGTCCTTCACTAATTGCGTCACCTATCCTGGTTGACTAATCATGTTGATGTTCCGCCCACAGGATGCGAAGCAAGGAGTTACCTGCTGGTTACGAGTCTATGCGTGTCTGCTACGCTGCTGCTCGCACTCTAACGCAACAACTTGACTCGATCCAATATTGGAATCTCGGAGCCGTGACTGGAGTACTGAGCTGCCTGTAAAACTGCAAGTCTGCTTTCATTCCAACAACTTAGTTGAAGGAGAGATGGTGTTTTCAATGCTTAGTCGTACATGTATATCATAAAGCTGGGACTCTGAGGCTTGCCATTGGATGGAGGGTAGCCGTGAAGATGAGGGGACCAATGGTCAAGAGAAGTGTTTTTCAGTGTGAATTTTTGTTTGTGAGTTGTAAGAAGTAAACACAGTGTCGACTGACTTATAATGCTGGTTGAAGATACAAGCACTCTGATGCAAGCTGCAGACTTGCTGATCAAGAAAGTCATCTATTGCAGAAGTCAGCGGGTTATCCGACTGCATGAAACTGTTCCTCCACTGTTATGTCGTCAAAAGAGGCTGTCAGTCTCACACACCGTCTCAACTGAGAATAAAATTCAGGACTTCTTTCGGGGTATTGTGTATAAAATTAAGTCATTTGTTACTCCAATTCTAACAAATAATGAAACTTGCCTGCGATGGAATTGTGACTGCAGATCAAGTCAAATAATCCTCAAGCTTTTTTTAACCGTTTTGTGTGATCAAAAATTGAAAGCTTCAATGGTACTTAAATTGCAGAATAATTCATGTGATGAATACATCGAGAGCACAGCAGCTGCCAATGTACAGCTGAGGTGTGCTTTAGGCTCTTACTTGAGTAATGCTGCTAATGAAAGTAGAACGCATTCCAGATATGACCAATTTTTTATCGTGGTCTCAAACTAAAGTGCTCTCATCAAAGTTTCTCCCTGTGAACTAACACTGAAAATGGATGCTGTTCTTGGTAGGCTTCAAGAATTCCAACAATCCCAAGCTTACTGTTATTCAATAATTGAAACTTTTGGTTTGGAAAATGTGGTGGTATACAAATACAAAGAACGAAATAGAGGCACTTTAACTTAACAACCGACTGTTGGATCCCATAACATTGTAGTGATCGTATAACACTGTAATTGAAGGTGACACAGCTGCAGTGCAATGAGGGAAAGGCAGTCTTTCACGTGTTGCAAGTAACGTAAAGTGGTTGCATGGTTCGTACTCGTGCAATAACGTACATGATGTGAATGACGTGAAGGATTTGAATGATGTGAATGACGTCAAGGATGTGAATGACTTGAAAGATGTAAATAACTTAAAGAATTTGAATGACGTAGAGGATATCTTTGGTGTGTTATACTGATGTAAAGTGACTGTATGACTCATAAGTCATTCAATGACGTCCAAGATGCGAGTTACTGCGGCACAGAGAACTTGAGGTTACATAAAGTACAGAATATTAAGAAACATGGACCTTAGACTACAAGTGACTTGAAGTACTGGATGAGAGTTGTGGTAAACAGAAATATAAACAATATTGTATAACTTGAAGTGTACCAAAGGTCTTAGAGTTGGGTTGTTTTTTTTTGACAATAGAAGACATGTCTCAAAACTGACTAATAGTGCAAAAAAAGTGAATTGCTGACTAATGGTCTTGAAGTGGAGTTTAGATCTAAATTTCAATATTCAGTGTAAATGCCTTGTGATGAAGTTGGCAGAAACATCAGATTTTATTTGTCGGAAGTTTTCTATGTAAACGTCCATCCCACCATTGAAAAACTTCTATGAAAGGATCTTAAGGCCCTTATTTTTCTCGTGATGCATTTAGACTCGGTGCACATTGAGATCTTGATAGCTGGCTGATTTTCAGCGAAATAAAAGGTTGCAAGAGGCTATTGAAGGACTAAGACCTAACATGAGCATGTAAGACTCAGAACTTCAAAGCGACGACACAATTTTGTCTCACCGTCAAAGCTTGACAAAATTTCGTTTGAAGAGTTCTGCCCATAGCAACAAAATCTTTGCTTCTAAACTTGCCAGTTTCAGGATTAATACATTAAACCTATTAAAAATATGATAAATTAATCATGAATCAAAGGCCAGAATGTTGTTATACTGGCTATCACGTAAGTAGAACGTGAAAACTATAAATTACTTTTTTTATTCCCAAGTAACTATTTATGTATATTCTATTCATTTGTTCAGAGTTTTATTGATGTAATCTGGCTTCTGAGTTTTTATGTATGTGTAAATTCACAAAATTTCATTTGGAATCAAACTATTGGACAAACTGTTGCTTAGTTTCGGAAATTTTGCATCGTATATATACATATATATATATATATAATAAGTTATGAAACGATCACTTGATCTTCGCCCTGAGGGATTAATATTATATACGACGAATAAGTATTTAAATAAGACAGACTGATCTTTTACTACGATACACAGCCTCATGCAGCTATTTCAATTCAACTCACAGCACAGCTTTAGAATACTTACAGCCATTGACTATGACTGTGAGATTGTGAGATTGTGAAAGATAGACTGTGAGACTGTGAGACTGTGAGACTGTGAAAGGTAGACTGTGAGAGGCAGACTGTGAGACTGTGAGAGGCAGACTGTGAGACTGTGAAATGTAGACTGTGAGACTGTGAGAGGCAGATTGTGAGACTGTAAAATGCAGACTTTGAAACTTCGAAGGATATCAGTGATCGTTTTATAAACAGACTTAAGAAATCTCTTGCACGTGTCGGAGTATAAATAATGATATGTAAACGAATATTTGATGGAAATAATGTACGGTTTACTGATAGTAGAGGATAACCGATGAATTTTCTGCAGCTGTATGAGACCTGAGACTTCAAAAGTTGGTATCGCTTGGAGTCGTCTTTAGAAACCATCTTTAAAAGCGAGGCAATCTGATTTTTGAAACAGCGATGCGTATCGAAAAATCTTCAGTACATCTTGAAAAATTCCACAAAACATTGTTCTGAAAGTGAGTAATGTTTAAACGTTTTTCAAAACGTCGGTTTAGCGTTTCTGCGAACGTTTCTAGAAGTTTTTGGGAACGTAACATAGAGCAGAGAGTTTCCTAGAGCTTCCATATCTTCTTTTAGACCCTTTGTAATGTACCATGAATACTCCTTGTATATACGCCGCATCTGTGTATGTGAATATATACGTCAAATGTATGTTAATCTATTGTATAAGTTCCGTGACGATGAAGGCAAAATATTATCCATCATATTTAATTCAGAGGCATAAAACCTTAAATGAAGACTGCTACACAAGTAAAACATTACAATTAATTAAAAAATGCTTTCATGCAATTCATTAAGCGGAATTTATTTATAAGGATTTTATGCTTAGTCTTCAAAATTGAATTTTTATCTCTAAGATAAATTCATGTGTGAATGAAATTCTGGTTTCTTGATTATATTTAAATTTTAAGTAAGGTTTACTTCTCAAATGACTTTAAATTCACAATAATTTATTTAAACAAGGAATTGCAACGCACCATGTGTCATCAAAGCACCTCAGCCAGTCGTCATAAGTAGTTGTATTCAAAAAGTTTGTTTATCAGGGTATATTGAAGGATGATCAACTCAATGGAAGTTAGTTCAGAAATGTCACCTCATCCACTGCTCCAGTGCATTGCGGCCGTCATGTGACGTCAATGGTGATGATGCCACACAACATTAACATTACCACTGATGTTACTCAGAGGTCTAAATTGTGATGAACATAAAGAAGTCATAATGTTATTCACCTTCACTCAAGGGATAGGAGATTATGAACACGTGCTTAAAAATGACGTCTACTCATTCTTAGTGAGATGAATACATTAACCATCAAGCTCAATATAACATCATATGATGTTAACGCCGCTGTGGTACCGTCGCACATCTAAATCAAAGGGTGTAAATTACCGTTAGAATGCAACTCGTACATCATATGATATAAATACATCATACGATGTAAATAACGCTTAACAGGTTAACTAATGAACTAGACATCAATGACCGATGTTGTCTCATTTCACCGACAAGCAAGATACACGTTAGCATTCTTTCTTTCATTTCAGGAGACACGTTAGCATTCTACACGAGCGTAAAATGACAACATGACAATTGAAACATGCTCATTTAAATTATGCAAACTTTTTTTCTCTATCACCCACTTTTCTTGAAATATTTGATAGCGATAATTTATATACGTATAACATTGAATGTTCGAGCAAAAAAATCGGAAAAACAAGTTACTTCCGAACAGTTATTGCTGCATGGAGTGCTAATGAATGAGATTTCGTTAAAAAATAGTGGCAATGAGTCAAATGACATACATGTACATCATAAAGTAATATCTAGCTGAAGGTAAAACGCCCATACATATATACATGCATATATATCCAAGTAAAAAAATAATTGATATCACCAAGACCTGACGTGTTAGAATAAAACGGCTTCCAGATTTAAAATTGGGATAAAAAATTGCATTTGATGAATTAAAACATTTTAGAAATCTAGAGTTTGCTCTTCAGTAATTATAGCAATGGCGCACCAGTTCGCTGTCATAAGATCCACGTCCGTCACAAGAACTATTCCTTAACAGTTTTATAAATTGACGAGATTTAACAATTGGAAGAAACAATTCTTATTAAACATCAAATGTTGCATCTGAACACGGGCCTGTCTGTGAGGTTACTGTATGAGCGACAGTAACCTCACAGACAGGCCCAATATAATCTATTCGATATAACCTCACAGAAAAGTTATACAGGCACGTATTAAGACATGCTCTTCTAAAACTTCTGTGCTAACTTTCTCTAAGACCTGATTAATTTCACAATAAAGAAATACTTAAGATCTTGCAAGGAGTATATTTAAATATACATGATATTCTCATTAGATAAAACGGGTGTACTAAATAAAAACCATAAGAATTCTATTAAGTAAAGAGAAAATGTAATTTTTTACGTCTTTTGCGTGAGTGACGACAGCTCTTCGGAGGACTTATGCTTGTATTTTTTATTAGCAGCTCTGGTTGGGCTCAAATTAAATAGCTATGGATTTTGTGGCTACCTGCCTATGATATTTTGAAATTTTATTCGAGGAAACAAATTTATAAAGAATTTCAATGCAAGTGGAGACTGAAGCAGTTATTCGAACTTTTTTATCGCTTGGCTATAAACTATATAAATAAGATTGATAAGTATTCAACATATTACGTTTAAATGTTTGTAAACATTCTTTTTAACGAACAAGAGAGAATTATACTAATGTTGGAAACGTTTTTGTGTACGTCATAAGCCTTGGTTGGTCATAGTTGGTCAACATTAGAAGTATAGTAACCAATTGATTAAGAATGTGCCAACTTTGAAATTCAACTGAAAAATAATAAAAATCCAAACGACCAGAGCTTTTAAAATTCAACTGAAGAATGAGGAGAATAAACGCGTTGTGAACAAATTTACATAATAATAAAATTTAATGAATCATTTTGTGTACGTACAAAATAAAGTTAGGTTTTACTCTAGTTTGAGCAAACACATTTCTCGCGTCTTCCATAGCTGATCATCAGTGAGACTTTAGTGAACATGTCGTGATTGTTACCATCAGTCCTAAACTCCTTTGAAAATAATGTGCCCTGTACACATCCTTCTATTCCCCAGCCTTCAGTATCTCTTCTTCCATAAAACTCACGTCCATGAAAGATTTCTTTAGTTATGCATTCGCATGGACACGAGTAAAATAAGAGTGGTTGTGTGATTTTTTGAACCTTTCCCTGCTTGACCTAGTGTGCAAATTGTGAGCAAAGTCATAAAATTCCTCATATATTTGTCTCATAGGAGAAAGTCTTCGTAAATGTTTATAATAAAGATAATGTTTGTTCTTTATGTTTCGATCTTCCGACACCATGAGACAAAAATGATCATTTAGTCCTGGTTGTAAGGTAGCGCACGCAAGACACAATCACACCACACATGACCGACATGTTACTCCCGTGAGTTGTCTCCGTACTCGTATTATCCTGGACGATTTTCCGTGTTTTCTTTGGAATTTATTGTAATTGTGATTAATTTTATTACTATTCATCCAATTATAATTTATCCTACTACAATTGATCTAATTGTAATTTTTTAAATCCTTGCAACTAAACTCGAAATCTGTACGGCCGAGCCATTACGTTATACCTGAGGTGTATATTAACCGTAAAATTGCAGAATTTTCTTGGGTCTATGCAGTACTCTGTGTGTATCTGATTTTTTCACATGGAAAACTGCAATTTCTGTGGAAAAAAATGGATTAGGAGAAGTTTCAGCCTTAGTGCTTCCAACACTAGTGCTATCAGCTTAAGAAACAAGGAGTTTGACCCACACACTCGGACTACTTGTTTATTTCTAGAAACTTATAGTGACTGTTCGTGAGAAGCAAAATATTAGTCCCTCTGGTTGGAAACGGTGCAGAGAGAAAAAATTCTAAAAATTCACGTCATACATTATATTTTCATCATCGTTATACATTATACTTTATGAAAGTACAAGAAACAAAGAAAAAGGAACAATTTTCCCAATGTTTTCCAGAACATTCAAAGTAGAATGTTTTCCCGACTGTGCACCAACTGTTTCCGACCAGAAGGAGTGATACATATGATACCTTGAACAGTATCTCGGACAATAACTTCCAGTGGCTGAAAAAAGTGTATACCTCTGCGTAATAATAAGACCTGAATTCCTGCATTGTTCTTCCAAGGGTCTTTGGTCCTTACTTCGTACCTTATGTAGGAACCATCACTTAACTCTAGAAAGACCAAAAGTATGTTTAGTATTGAGGACAGCATAGGACTGTCAGGCCCGGGCATTTTTCCTCATTTATGAATTTCTATAAATGTAAAAATTGTAGTTACCGATGTTACTGATATGTTTGTTATGAAAACAGTAAATTTAAATAACTTTAATAAGCTTTCTTTTTTTCTTGCATACGGGTCTCGTAAGCCCGATGGTCTCTCTAGGGTTAAAACTTATCGTAGAAAACGTATTTCTGCGTTAAAACGTAGAAATTAAGTGTGTTGGACGCTTCATATCACGCCCTCTCATATCACTTAGCTCATGCCTACCTCTACCTGTGTGCTGCATCCCTGCTACGTCAGCCTCCGATGACTTCTACTTGTGTAAGCTTATAGGTCAATATGTGTTTGTTTCATATATTGGTCCGTTGTGAAGTTTTGTGTTCTTATTTTTACGATATGAGTTCTTCATGAATATTTTTTGACAAATAAATGTTGATTTTAGCAAATAGTACTCAGAAGTTTAGTTGTACGGTCATATATGTTAATTTGATTAGTTTACAAATCATTTATTTACGGTTTTGAGTCAATTTGTGGTAGAGGAGTTTTTTGCATACCTTAAAAGGCCAAAGGGATTTCTAGAAACTGCTTTTCATCACAGTAACTTTAGCTTATGTTTATTTTTGAAAAGTTGTTGAAATTAACTAAAGGGATGATAACATTTTCGTTTTTGAATATTTCTCTATCACAGTTTTGAAACTTTAGCATGAAAATTCCGAGCAAATAACAGTTAGAAGCTGGCAGCCCAGCAAATGTAAATTTGAAGGCTATTTTTTTTATTTTTACTC
>VCRD01000561.1:53862-78436 GCA_006783055.1 Trinorchestia longiramus
CGTTCTAAAAAGTGCGTGTTGGCCCGTTCTAAGAAGTGCGTGGCGCCCTCTTCTAAAATTGCAAGTTGACCCGTTCATTGAGAAAATACAGTAGTATAACGGCTACGACCTTTCTTCAGTATTTTCGAGTTTTGCAGCTGATTTCCTTTGTCAATTTTCAATTCAGAAGTCACTGTAAAAATTCATAAAGTCATTTGAAAGCTAAAACAATTGCTAAAAATATGAAAAATGACCCAGAGAATGGGCTTGTACTCCAGTGTTCTCGATACTAAACTGGTGTTCCTCACATTAACGAACGGCCTTGTTGACACGTGGCACGATGCACCATTTCTGGGTTTGCATTATTCCCTCGTTTCTGCGCCCTGTGATTTACAAAAGCTGTAACTACAGGTCAAACAAAGACAAGAAACTCGTTGCTTGGCAGGCAGCGAAGTGTAACTGTGCTGATGTTTGTTAGCTTTGGAGGATCTTTGAAGTCATCACTGGATCAAGATCAAAGAGGCACATTGTGATCTCACTAATGCATGCCTCGCTCGCAAATCCAAAAAGAAAATTTGCTGTCACTTTTGAAGTAGTGAAAACGAATTGACGTCGTAGAACGAATAAATGCATTTTTGAAAATTGTTTTTGAATCTTAGCGTAAAAATTAACAACGTGTAAACAAAAAAGAATAATAATTTGCGTGCATTTATCAAGAAAAAATGGAAAAATTGTTAGAAAAAATGTTAAGGTAGTTTTCAGTTTTTGAACGAAGATTACTTCCAGGATAGGTGTGTAGTGTCAACAATTGCGAAATTGGCAAAAATATCTTCAGTCTTGCAAAGACTCAAAACCGTTTTGTTTTGACATATATTTTCTTTTCTGAAAATATAAGGATTATTGAAATAGTAAACAGGATTCACAGCAGTTTAGAATCTACAAAGATTAAAAATATAATCGTCTCCAGTAAGTCTGAATCTCAAGACTGGAAATACGATCCTTTCAGTAGTTCTAAAGCTGCATAGAAAGAATGAAAATAGTGCGAAACTTTTAATGGGAAAAGGAAATTTTTAAGCATAATTGCAAAAATTTAACTCAAAGGGCTAAAAATGTTTCGTGATGAAACAAACAAGTTTACTATTCCTCATTTCTATATTAAAAAGTACAACTGAAAAAGGAATTTCACTGCTAGAGCAAGTCCCATCTTACCCTCGTATCCAAACCTAAAACAAACAATTTATTAAATAAAAATAAAACCTAAACCTAAACTCTTCTGACCAGTTATAATTCATCTAAAAAGTGTAATTGCTAGTATCTATGTTCAGGGTGTCCAAGCGTTACGGGACCCGAAAACCAACTGACGCAACTCAAAAATTAGGCTTTGAGTTTTATTGTAGCATCCACAATAAAAAGCTTGAAATACAAGTAATACATGCATTGTATTGTAGATACCACAATAAAAACTGAGAGCCTCATTTTTGATTGGCGTCAGTTGATTTTCGGGTCCCGTAACGCTTATACTAGTCCATAAAGTCTCTGATAAAAGTTTCTCATAAAGTCTCAACAGCACTTCTTTCACAAACAGGATCCTTGAAATACACAAACGCAAAAAATTATTGAAAACATTAATAAACACTGAATACAATAGAACAAATTTAAATAAAATATCTTATCAATTGCATTTGTAATACATTTTTGAAATGGTCAAGAGACTTTATGGACAGCCTTGAAGAGCCACACGTGAAATTTTTCCCGTGTTTTTTACTGAATTTTTTCGTTTGATTTGCCAGTGGAAGCGGGCTTCACGAAGGAGTTTCTACATTGAAGGATGTGCGTTTGGCATCCACAATACAATGCTTACGATACATGTATACCCCACCGAATTTCCTTCCATGTAAATCCTCAGGAGCGGGACAGAGACGGACCAAGCAAGTAAGCGAGCAACAAACTGTGTATTATTTTATAGTGGGATTAATCAGATCCATTAATGATGTCATCACATTATTAATGAGTATCTCCTTATATTAAAACTGCGACATTAATATCTACTTACAATCATTTGATGTTAGCTTATCAGTTAAATCGCTTCCTACAAATTCTCAGTGGGAATCAGTGGATCGTTTGACATGCTGGGAAGTGTTGTGACCGCAACATTAGTCAGATGGTCAGGGTGAGTCGCTCGGGAGTATTGGTCAGACTCGACACAATGGAAGGAGGAGACATCGATGTCGAGGGAGAGGACAGTATTTTGGGCACTTCTGTTAATGACGAAGACGAAAAATAAGGAAAAATTCGAAGGTGTAAAGGATGTCGAAAAGAAATTGCAGAAAAATTGCCAGAGATGACAGGGTACGACGGAGTACTAAACCAGTTGAGTTATTTGATGATGCATTACTGCAAACAGAAATAGAAAAAAGTGGATTCCAAGCGGAAACAGTAATACAGTTTTCCTACTCAAAATATTGAAGATTAATAAAAATGGAATGGGAGAAAATAAAAACAAAACATTGAGCTAAAAAAACATGTTTTGTACAGTATTCAATTACCTGTACACCTATATTTTCATACAGAATTTTATAAAAGATGGTAAAGATTGTAGGTAATTGATTATATATGCAAGTTTGAATCTAAACCTGGAGAAGAAGTGTAACTGGATGATGGCATTTGATGAGCGACGAAAAGTGCAAAACTATGAGAGAGAAATAATTCAAGGGTTACATATAATCAAGGAGCAGACCATGAATTAATGAGCACTGCCGGACAGAGTTACACATATATACAGGGTGGCCCATAAGTAAGGTACCTTTTTAACATTATTATAGCTATAAAACTAAAAATGGTAAAGAGATTTGGTTAATTCAGAATGAAAGAAAAAATTTCAAAGTTTAATATAAATTTATAAATGAAACAATAAAATACGTTTAACTATGGAATACAATATATTTTAAATGACCTCCATTATTAGTCAAATAATGGCGTGCTCTTTCAACGGTGCTGTTCATTACTTTCCTTAATGTCTCTGGTAAAATGTAGTTGATCTCTTGAATGATGTTTAGTTTCAATTACTGTAAAGTATCAGGCATTTTAATGTAACCATTTTCCTTTAAGTATACCCAGAGAAAGAAATCAGGAGCACTTAGATCTGTTGATCGAAGCGGCCACGGTATATCACCAAAACGAGAAATTATTCTGTTTGGAAAAATTGCTTTTAACATTTGCCTTGTTTCTTTCGCTGTGTGCGCTGTAGCTCCATCTTGTTTGAAAAAGGTAATCTCGGTGTTATTATCTCCAATTTCAGGTATCAAATATTTTTTAATCATCTGTCTATACAGGTTTCCATTAACACAAATTGCATCACCATTAGCATCTTCAAAAAAATATGGTCCAATGATCCTCGAAAACGTGATGCCGCACCATATTGTTCCTGAGTTTCTCTAAATTTCAATACCAGTTTTTTATGCACTTCTTCGAATGACTTCTTTCAATACCATCAATATTCCTGTAATTCCTCTGAACTGTAATAACCGAACAATTACATCGGAAGTAAAGTTCCACTATTTTTGCTCGTTGTTCCATTGCGTAGCGATTCATTTTGGGGGGTGGATTTTATGAATTTTTTGAGCAATATGTTGTGATTGTCGGTAAACTTGATACGCTGGTAGAAAATTTGAAATCTTCTCATTCATTATGAATAAACCAAATATCTTTACCATTTGTAGTTTCATAGCTATAGTTGTTTTAAAAAGGCACCTTACTTATGGCCATCCTGTACATCACTATGGCCTAAGATGACTTCATTTCTTTAGTGCTTCTATAAAATGTTGAGATGGTAGTAAGAAAAATAATTTTTAACAGGTTGAGTGGTGACTGTTTATAAATAATGCTCTAAAAGAAATTGCACCTGAAAAAAATAATTTTAAAATCTATGCAAGGTTTATGTAATAAAGAACCAATAAGAAAGTTACTAAAAAGTACGTAATCAAGCTTTTTGAAGATATTTCTGAACCCTCACTTTTTGAGTTACGGTGAACATGAATTGTAAGTAAAACTGCAGTTTAAACTAATAATTTAGACAACTTGAAAATATACTTGAATTAGTCAAAATATGCAATAAACAACTTCATTGCTGCGTTCAAAGTCTAACTACAGTGAAGCACTAAACAAGGATGAATTTAAATTCAGTAAAATAGAAGGAAATTAGTTTGAATGTAGTTGCATTGCTTAAAATATGTGATGTTGATATACACATTATTCTTATGAAACTTCTTTAAACTCATCATGATTCCTTTATGAAGAAAAAACCAAGTCATACGTACTTGTGAAAGGCAAACACAATGTGCGTGTATGTAACAAACAATTTGTTTCCAACACTCGTTTACGCAAGTTTCGTACTTGAAGAGATGAGGACAACAAAATAATTTTTTGTATTGCATCCTGGTGGCACTTCTTTAGAAACGGAATTGGATAGATAGCTTCCAAATGCACCTTAATTTGACAGAGTAAAACATTTATCCAACGCTGATAGCACATGATCGATAAGTACAGTAATAGCAAAATCACACCGTTATGATTGGGGTAAATTCTCATGAATGAATAAAAGAGACTCATTTCCTGCCTGCTGACATTGCTGACCAAACTTCAGGAACAGTAAGGCGTCAGCAGCTGTCGTCGGAGTTCAGGACTGACGCAACTGCCGCTGTCAGCAGCAGGGACAGCAACTAAAGCACTCCATCAGCGGCTCTAAACTGCGTGCCTACTCTGGAGCTGACTGTGAACTGCTGTAAACAGCTGCGTCTGTGGCTGACATCACCAACCTTACTTCCGTAAACATGTGGAAGTAATTTCATTTACTTCAACCATACTTGGTTCACATTTCCTCTTCCCACGGACACTAATTTCAACCTCAGTTCCAGTCACAGCTGACTCACAGCTTCAAGTTTCATGGGTATTAGGCTTAAATAAAGTCATTTTATGAAACGTAAAAACAAAAAATGTGTACTGAAGAAAACTGAAGCTCGTGACGTCGGCAGCATGTCTTGCTTTTAAAATTTTCTGAAATGATTTGCATGCTCAGAGGTAAACTAAGCCAACATAATCTAATTGTACAGTAAATTTCATTGTTCTATTATTGTTCTTTGGTAAAGCTGAACGTAAATGACGTTAGAAATTTTCCGTCACAACTTTAAAATATTAGTAATACATGAGACCATGTACGTATTTTGAAGAGTAATAACAAACATGACGGCTTATATTTTGAGGACTACTAAAAAACCTCAATCATCACCACAGAAAAAGAAAAAGGATTATTCCCCAAATAATGTTCACAAATCATTTGAATTTGAACCAAAAATTAAAGATGTTTGGGCAAAAGAAATTATTTGTAATGTATGATACTTTGGGAACGCCAGCAGCCCATGTATGGTAAACGGTTCAGCTCCTTGCTTGCAGCGCGGCCAGATGGTGGAAATAGACGCGCTCTGTGTGTTACATCTGGTACACGCACATGATGTCTCTATTAGGCGTAAATGTTGTGGAAAAAGTATCATAGATAAAGTGTTATAAATAGACTGCAATGAAAGAAGAAAAGAAGAGACTGAAATAATGGTTTCAGTTACTTTTTGGTGCTTGGGCTGAGCGACTTTAAAAAGATGTGAATTAATAATTGGAAACGCTCAATTTAGTCAGCAAAAGTGAACGACATAAAGAAAACCATGTATCATGACTCCTATGCAATTTTCAGTAATTTTCAGTGTTCAGTGTGCAAAACAATAAACAAACAACAACTCAGGATTCTAAACAATCATCCGGATTGAGCCTGACTCCATACAACTCAGTCAGACTTATTCAAAATAATCGATTTCTTATGATTTTCTGCTACTAAAAATGACTTAAAATTAATTGAAATTGAAAGGACTTTCTACGAATGACCTCTGTCATTAATAAAATCTTGCTGTGTACCCTTTAACTTTGGTGACTAAATAAATCGATCTTTTGTCTGACTGGTCAGGTCTCAAAGGATTTCCACTTTCGAAAATTTTGTCATTTCGGGTTCTAAATCATATCCACTAGCCTAAATTAGCAGCCATTTTACGAAAGTATTATATATGTTAGCATGATTACCAAAAAATTTCAATTAAATGTCTTTTCCATTCGCTTTTCATTATTCCAAAAGAATTTCTCTGGACTAGAAGTCACTCTACTTTCCAACTCTTAGAATTACATAGCGTTCAATCACAAATTTACTACGTGTTTTCAGCTAATTTTTATGACAAACAAACCTTAAAAAACATCCTTCATGACCCTCAGTTAGCAAGACCTGCTTTGTAACGCCAGGTGCCTTCAGTTGTTAGCACGGGACCCTCAGAATACAATATATTCGGAGGACGCAATACGGTCCACATTAGAGCGTTCAAGTGAAAAACACGGCGCTGCAGCGAGAGCTGCTCCACTCTGCAGCTGTAAGACTCGGACCAGCTGTACATCTGCTGCTCTTAATTAAACAGCTGCAGTTGCTGCTGCAGGGAACTGCAGCGCTGCACTGTGACATGTGAACTGTAGCGTGGAACTGCAGTGGTGACAGTAGTGCAGCAGTGTGAGCAAAGCAGCATATGAGACTTCAGGATGCAATATACACGAAAGTCGCTATGGAAGCTACATTGTAAAACACTATTGCAGCTTTAATGACGATTTTAAACAGAAACCCTTTATGTTTTAATTCACAATAAAAATGATTCCCAAGTTCAGGTTTACTTTTAATTATGTACGTGATGCCAGTTCAGTTCACAACGAAGCAATGACTATTAAAGCAGTGGAATATACAGTACAAGTCCCTTTTGACAAAGGTTCTGCAGTAGAGGAATAATAAGATTTAGTGCATAAATTAATATGCAATAATATGAGTAAGCAGCTCGCAGTTGAACATTGTTCAAAATAGTGGCAAACTTGCGTTTATCAGGGAAAATGAAGTCGGTGTCTTGTACGTTGTGAGAATTCTGCTCTAGAAGACTACTCTTCCTCGAAAGACACTGAGAGTTACTCCTAAGTTACTCGAGTTAGATAGAAAATTCAGCACCATAGCCACTGAAATAATGCCAACAAAAATAATAATGGTAATGTTAATTTATAGTACCAGTGAAACTTTATCTCCCTCAAATTATGAGTAGGCGTGGCAAATCACAGTAGGTAAAGCACACGTGTTATTTTGAGCACCCAGTAACTCATGTTTTTGTACTCAATATCACTTTAAATCAAGTGTCGGTTTACAGAGCATCTTACATTAAATCCACAAGTCATTACTTGAGGTGAGTCGCAATGCTTTCACACTTCTGTCCTGCATGTAGAGGTTCCTCATACTCTACTTATGAAGAACTTTCGGTCGCTGCCACTGTGGCAGAGTTGTCATGGGCTTGTGCTGGGTCGCTTAGATATCTGGTTCAAATCTTCCCGCAGTTCTTGATATTCTGCTTATTACGCAGGGGATCAAGTAGACTATTATTTCAGTTACCACCCCACCTACCGTCTTTACGAAGCCTCTACCTGTAACTCAATCGCAACGCAGAAGGACAGAATCAGTCGCTTGGAGCATCGTCACTAGCCTCAAAATCTCAATATTAAGCATTATAAGCCCAATGACAATGAACTATGTACTATGTTGAAAATAAATTGTCTTCTTTCTTGGAGCCTTGTGTGTCTGCAGGAGAGCCTCATTAAGTATGACTGCCTAACATAGTTTAGGGATGAATTTCAGGTTCTGCTTAGCCTTTGAAGGGCGTTGTGTTGCAACGCACGGCCTCACATCACTTAGCAAATGAGTCAATTAATCGAAAAATGAATTTTTGTGCCAACATTAGCTCGGCTGAATTTTTGCCTACCAACTTTAGGAGAGAAAAATTACCAGGACAACAGCAGAAGGGCAGGTGATCTCACAACTTGGGGTGGGAGTTTGCTGTACAAATGGCCATCTTTATTCACAAGAGAAATAGGATGTACTTAGACGGGCGCGAACTAATTTGACGCTTTCAACGAACTTTCAACTCAAGAATATCTCTCTGCTCGAGCATAAATGGGCCAGGTATTATAGTTGTTAGTAATTAACTGGATAATTTAATTCTAACGCATCCACCAAATCCCTGATTAACTTACTCTATAATTTTAACATAGCTCTTTCTAACCTCTCATTACCTGGTACTTTAATTTTTACACAGCTCTTTGCATTCCTACACGAATGTGATCATTTCTGTTAAAATGCCATATTGTCAATATGTTGCTAAATTTGTAATGTTATCTTGGAATTCTAGGCGAAAACACAATAGTATTATAATTCAATTATACAAAGTTTTTCACAATTTATTTCCACTCTTTCATGAAATCAAACTGCAATTGAAATTCAATCCATCTGTATTCAAATATTTTCCTAATTTCGGATGTTTGTTTTGCATATATATATATATATATATATATATATATATATATATATATATATATATATATATATATATATATATATATATATAAAACTTCCGAAAAATTCTTTCTGCTTTCAGGTTCTTTCTTTCTTTGCATCTTTATTCTGATTTATTCTGTTTCAAGTAGGATTGCTTTCGTTATTTACCTCTCATGATCCATAAAAATGAAAACTGCTGTGATACCAATCTTCAGAAAAGAGGTTGAGAAATAGTGTTCCAATAATTCCAACAATATTCCTTTTAATGTTCGTACAACATTGTGTGCAAATGTAACGGTTTTATTTCGAGCAATCGCTTCCTAATTAAGAGCAATCACGGCTTTATTTTGAGTAATCGTTACTTTGGTTTGAACGAACAATTGTGGTTTTATTTGAACTAATCGTAGTTTTATTTAGAATAATTGTATATACTGAATATTATCGTTATCAATTTATTAGTTATCGTGATAAATTTCTTCGTTATGACGCCCACCATTGCAATTGTGGTTTTCTTTCGAGCAATCCGGGTTTTAGTAACAATAATTAGTAATCATATTATAAATGAACAATCAACACAACACCTGGAACTTTTCTTAAAATGTGCAACTTGAAAAATGAAGCACACTAATAAATAAGATGCTGAAATTGTCTGCTATTTAATGATTTTTTATTCATTTCGTTGACTTTCCTCGGCGCTTTTCAGCATAAATTTTCCAGTACGCTTGTTCAAGTGACTGTAATGGTACAGTTAATGGTGAGCATCTTAGTGAATGCAAGTCCTCTGTTCCAATGAATAGAGATGTGTCATATTCAATTCTACATGTATCCTACCGCAAGAACTCAGTTAAATTTGCCGTGTTTACTTGATGAATTCAGCGTCATAGATAAGAACAATTATATCCCAGGTATTCAGTAATGGGTGGTCTTGTGTTTTAGATGAGTTTATAGTCCTTGGGACCCTGTTAATGGTTTGTGTGTCTCAGTTAATGGTCCCTGTGTTCTATTAAATGCTCCCTGAGTCCCAGTTAATGGTTCCTATACCCGTAGTAATGATCTCTGAATCTCAGTTAATGGTCTCTGTATCCCAGTTAATGATCCTTGTGTCTCAGTTAATGGTTCCTGTATCCCAGGTAGCAGTCCCTGTGTTCCAGATAATGGTGCCAATCCCCAGCCCAACAAATGGTTCTTCAGTTCATTTCATGGAGTGACCAAAGAGACGCTCCAATTGTGGGCAGTAATCTGAGGCCTCACCAGCCTGGTGTTTTTCATAGCCATGCTGGACTAGCATCACCAGCTTACAACGGCAGCAAAAAAGCGCCCGGGATTATTTGTGAGTTCTAACTTTTGAGATCGTGCTCGAAAAGTCAAGGAATTGACGTTATTATCAGATGTGAAGTACCTCTGTTCTATTCGTAATGTATATTGGGGATGTTGGACATCTAAGGGGCACCGTTATTGGCACTGCTGGATAATTTTTAACAGAATACGAACTATGGTCATCTGACTACAATAAATATTTCTCAATATTCGAATATTAGGAAGGAACTGATATGTACATCGCACGGCAGGTCACGTATTTTTTATGTTAACAGTACCCATAGAACATATTGCAAATATCAATTTCTACACTCCATAACGGCATACTCATTTCGGTTCATAACAGCACTGGGTAGGTAACAGTAACAGTAACAGTATCCAGTAACAATTACCTAACAGTATACTGGATAGGTAATTCACTCAATGATCAAAGATTTACCACTGTAACTGTCGGATTAGCAATCTATGCTTGTACTACCATGGTTCTGGTTTCGAGAGTTCTAGTCCCCAAGCAGCCCTTGAATTTTCACTGCTTGTGACGTAGAGACGAGGTAGTATGCTGACTAACTTTTTCGTCAAGCTTTCAGAATATCGCAACGTGTTCCTACGAGCCTCCACCTCACGTCACGAGATTGGAAGGACGCAATCGCTGGAAGCATGGTTAACATCTAGTGTTAAGATGTTAGAGTTAAAAATTCGAAACTATTGTATATCTCACGTACACCTGAATTAAACAAAGTTTCTTTCTTTTTTCTTGTTTGAAGTTTCTTTTGACAGGCTTGTTCTACATGAGCATCAAGGTCGTAGAACCATGCAGGTCCGGAGCTTATGACGAACTAAGAAAGTAAGATCTTGAAACGAAAAGAAATGAGGTCCTATAAATGTGCTCTCTCCATCAAACATGGCATGGCATGTCAAGTGAGAGAAATAAGTTGACAGTTTTGTCTTATTCAAGAACCTCAAATTTACAATACATTCAGTCAATGAATGTTTAATTTAAAAAAATTATTTTCAGGGTGACAGAGTAAATCATAGGCAAATTATATTTAAACAGAGTAAATTATTTTATTCGAAATATGTGTGGAACAATCATTAGAATTTACGTTGAGTGAAGGCTGTGATATGGTTCTGATTATTGACGCGAAAGATAGAGCAAAGTATTACAAACTGACTGATATTAAAACTGGCAAGAAGTGAGAATTAATTATAGCAAACTTGAACCGAAGAATAGTAGTCCTCGAGGTTACAACTGAAGCTGATGAATGTACAATGTATATCACACCCTCGAGGCACTAACATTAAAATAATTTGAAGAATTTCATCGAAACTTTGTCTGTGAATGCTTTATAACTAAAGAGTTCATAGTAGAAATTTAGAAATTAATTTAATAGTTTTCAATGAAATTCCTGTTTAGAGATTTTGCACTGCAGGATTTTGCCCTTGAGGTTGTAAAGAAAATCCGCTAAACAAAGGAGTTGAGCCCATGGAATTCGCAACAGAGCAGAATCGCTTATCTTCTAGACCGTTATTATTATTTCCAATATTATAATGAATCACAGAGTATTTTTAATCCTCCGTGTATGTTCGTTATGTTAGAGCTTTAAACGAATTATTACCAATGAACAAATCTGGTGAACCGAAGTTAGGTAATATAGAACAACAAATAAATCATGAAAGAGAGAAGTCAAGTCAAGTTTGATCAATTGAAGCATTGATGTGAAACGTTGGTTGGAGCAAATAAATAATAGAAACATTCATTTCAAACCATGACAAACATTCGAACGAGATGAGTGAGTTAATGGGAGACAAATTGACGGTTTTATGAACATCTTAATAAACTCAGAGAGTCTCGTTACAGACTCAATCTCCTAACAGACTCAGAGAGTCTCCTTACAGTCTCGATACAGACTCAGAGAGTCTCGTGACAGACTTAGAGAGTCTCGTTACAGACTCGGTCTCGGTACAGACTCAGAGTGTGTTTTTACATACTCAATTTCGTTACAGACTCAAAGAGTCTCGTCAGCGCAAGATTTTGTGTCTGGTACAAGACAGAGAGACTTTTGAAGAAAATTAACACAATTTTAGTCATACGAACAGATTTTTAGAGGCAACATTTCGAATTTCAGAAGGTCCTAAATGTGCCTCTATGTCGTCAATATATGTCACGTGGTGCATGAATAAGCCATTGAGAAACACGAAAATTCTCACATATCTTCCGACTAGTACCATTGTTCAAGAAACGAAAGTATCTGGAAGTATTCAAAAGCCAGAAAAATTTGACACCCATTAGCAACAGGAAGTTTTCCACAAGAGTGAACACCTCGAATAAACCCAGCAAAAGCCAAGACGCTCTGCACAGGCCTTAATGCTCTGACTTTACAGGAGAGCGGGCAGCAGCTATAGGCCTACCGAGCCAGGCCTACGTTCATTACCGGACGGCCAATAAGCAGTTAGGGGCAGCGACCGCTGACGGAGCATTAGCGCGCTGCCGCGGTCGCAGCTGCGGATACGGAGGCGGAAGTTAATTTCCGCGCACTGGACCACATGTTGCTGCTGGCAGCCGGCCTAATGTAAAGTGAGGCACCTTAACCATGCGCATCAATTATTGTTGGGGTATGGAGCAATATACGTACAGCATGTACAAAGCAAAAAACAACAAAGCCTTTTATTTTCAATAACGTTTATGCATCATAGAATATGCAACATTGGATCTTAAAATGCCTTATCGTTAGTCCTAACGATAAGGCATTTTCAAGGAAATCAAATAGTCTATAATGCAGGAAATCAAATAGTCGAAATACATTGGTTGATTAATAGAGTATGAGGTGCTTGTATTCTCACATTGACAAGTTGTGAAAGATACTTGTGTACGAGCAAGAATAGTAGGAATATATCTAAACAATTGTCAATGTTCCTCCGAGAAAATGTTGACGTAAAAGGAAATGTATTAATTTTTAGTTGTAGATGACTGGTAACCCAAGTTATGGGCAGCTAAAATTTAATTTTTTGTAGGGAAGAACTCGAAAAGTCCCTAGGCATGTGCAATATTATAATTATTTTATTTGATCATTTAGGGCTTCAAAAATATTATTAGTCATTGCAGTTAATTACTCGAGTCCAACTTACATCGAGCTAATTACTTAGTGTCCAACGAATGCTTTTCTTTTTGTTATACCCTACACAATGTATTGTGGCTGCTGTACTGTCAAGGACGCTTATCAAACTTTTAATGTGTGAAGTATTTAAAACCTGTATTTCTAAAAGAGTTCCCACTGGTAATATAAACACAAAATACCTAAAACCAGGAAGTCAGACTGAATTCATCTGAGTAAAATCTCACATGCAGATTCTTCCAAGAAATTAACTACAATAACTGAAGGAACGTGTGTTAGGAACTACACACAACAGCGCGTTTAGTCTTTTCAAAATTTCCACGTCACGTATGAGGCTCGAGAAGCTATACAAGCTCGCAGGCTTGACTATCTAGAGTAAAATATAAATAACAATGCATAAATAGGTTGAAAATTGACCATATTATTAAAAGAAATGTTCCAGTAAATGTACACAATTAAGTTGGAAGAAAAAAGCTGTAGAGTCATTTAATTTTGTTTCTTATTTCCGCTGTCTTGTAAACTGGAATTCTCTTCTACCTGCATAGCACGAACTTGAAATGTTAGATTTCTTCAAGAATTCAGGCTACTATTAGACACTCCAACGACTTGATCTTTATTTCTTCATCAAATAAATTTATCATAACTAATGCTCTGCCATCGCCCTTCTCTCCAATTCCTTTGGAATCGTGGAGCCCGAAAGACTAGCTTAAAAATTTGAAGGTATTTTGGTCTGCATGAGTTGGTCTGCATAGACATATGTAGAAATTTGACTGAAAATAAAGTGCAGAGGTCGTATGAACCATTTTTTCCCAATGAGCTTTCATGATAAACTGAGGTGTTTGTAAATGGCATAGCTACATGACGAGTTCAGTTCAGTTTGAGAGACTTGCTGAATGATTTCAGATATGCGTATCATAAGACAGTTTCTTAGAAATAGGTTTAATGTATTAAAATGTTGTAATTATAATTACTACAATGCATGATAGTGTACAAAATCATCATGGCGTTGGTATTGACCTACAACTTTAATATAAATAACAATGAAGCGTAATACAAGACTCAGGATGAAGGTAACTAGAACAACAACACAATTAAAAAAACAAAAAAAGAAACAAAGCAACGCACATTTTCCTCATTCTAGTTTGCTGCTTTTCTGGGCGGAGCTAAAACATGGAAATTGCGCTAACCAAACAAAAAAGGAAAGGAAAGAGTTCTTAAAAGGCCGTAACTTAGATTGCGTGGTCCTAAGTTTGTGTGTTTTTCTTTCTTTTATTTGCGGCTGATTTTATGACGCTGCGTGCGAGGTACGGGGCCTCATTATGGACAAGCCTGGGAATAATTACTATTTCCTCCTCTCGAAATTATCTGTTTTGATTTAGAGGAAATTAGCTGCGTGCGGAGAATGTGGGCTGAAAGTACATTTTTAAAGAGAATGTTTTTTGATTGGATGTGCGTTTTTAGAATGTACATACATGTATACAAAGGAGTATTGTATTTGTCATATACATTTGTGGTAAGAATAAACAAAGCATCTATTAAATGTACGTTTTATGTTACCTTTGTGAAGAAATTTGTACGCCAGTGCCACAGAGGCGATAAGCTCAAACCCGCAAGAGAAATTTAATTTGATTTAGATTCTTTCCTATTTATTTACAGCTTAGTTTTCACGTGCCATGTGAGCAGCTATGTGCTTGAACAGGCAGACTAGTTAAATAGTAGCAACATTTAAGAAGCTCGTAACGAGTGAGCTGGAAGACTCCGCTTACTCCTTGAGATTACATTTTCTTTTTCCTATACAATCTACACCTCCAAAGAAGCGGTAAATTATCTGGGTTTATTGGTTTTTACGATTACGTGTAGGAATGACCTATGTACAAAATATGTACATAGGCAGGAAGTATCTCACAATACGTAGGTGCTCATGCCGTGAAATTATTGACGTAATTTAAGATATTGAAAACTTTTTAAAAATAGCTGATGGTGAAGTGAACATCGCTGAAAGTAAATCATGAAATTGGGATTAAAAGAACTTACTGCCATAATTGCGTTCAGTATTTTATTTTCTTGATTAAAGAGAATTGAAAATTAGATTAAAAAATCAAAGATAGCTATACTATCCCATGTCTATGTTTACTTTCAGTACTAAGAAAATGAGTATTAAGTATTTCAAATTTAAGGTTGAAAAGGAATTTAAGCAAAACAAACAAACAAAAACGTATATTTCCAATAAAGCTGGTACATAAGAAACGTAACAGCATTGGTTTTTAAGGAAATGCAATCTTGAAAAAGTTATCTGTAGGGAGCGGACGAACAAGACGGAAGGTCACAAAAATTGAAACTTCATTCAAAATTTAATTCGTTCGAGAGTGAACTTGTTGACGTAACGGCCAATTACCAAATATGCTTTGAAAATTACAAAAGTGATACACGTCTGAGGGCTACTTAATGTTAGCAATGGTTTCATTTTCTCTTCCAGTACATAATTAAACACGAGAATATGAAAATCCTATGTCGTTGAATATGTCATTCTCTATTTTGTTTCCATTTTATTTCCAAATCGCAAATCACCATAAGTCATATTAACAAGATTGTGCCAATGCTATTGGTGCATATACTTTTTAACTTAATTCTCTCACTGGAACATTCACATTGCATCATAAAAAAAGATTCCTTTGATGATTTTTTTTAGCGTGGTATAAGGATCATCTCAGGGATATAGACACACTTTTATTATTGAAGAAATTAAAAAAATTAATTCAAATTTCATTCTCAGTCCTTCCTCTTTTTCCCAACCCAAAAGATGGAACGTGCCTCCCGTGTGTTAAGAATCACTACTGAGATTAAATCCCTTGTATGGGTTTCTAATCCCCGCTCGGAAATCCTTTCGAGAAATCGCATTCGGGCTGAGAAAAGAAATCCTTAGTAGTGTTTTTAATCAATTTTCGTCTACCGCTTCCACATCATGGTAATCGTCTTCTTCATCGCATGGATGTTGCTTTTCTGAATTCATTGCTCATAGTTTAAATTCATTGTCTTCAAATTTCTGATGGAATGACAATTGTTTCGCTAAATGAAGTTTTTAAATTTCCTGAAGAACGCGCTTCAATGCTGCCCTTACACACAACTTACGATCTTAGCAATATATGTCAACTTGTGGCAATACCTACAGAGGTTATAGAATCAATAAATAAAATAATAATAATAAATTATAAATATTTATCAATACATAAAATAAGAATATTTTCTGTGTCACATATGAAAAAATTGTTCAAACAGATTTTGAACTTTTTGGTGGCCATAATTTTCACGTCTGCCATGCGTGCCTGCGTGTGACAACTGAAAAGTGTATAAAGTTCTGGATTTAAAGATATTGATGAAATCTTATTTATAAGAAAATAAAATGATTAGGACCGATCGTAGTAAGATTACTGTGTTTAAAGCAGTATGCTACGTTTATTAATATGAATTCATTACATAAATTTTCTACTTATTCGCAAGAACTAGACATAATTTTCACGTAAGAAAAATTTATTCAAACAAAAGTTTCAACTCTAAGGACAAGTTTTTCGGAAAACAGAGACAAAATATGGGATGGAATTCAAAGATTATTTACATACATAGCAAGCTGGGGCGATTGTCCCCGTACAAGAAATAATACCGAGGCTGAATATATATTCCATGCTGAGTGATACAATATTCCTTGTTAGAAGGAACAATATAGGTTTGTTTGCCATTTAATTTAACACTTGTGAAACAGTCACCAAATATTTGGACTTTAGACCCCAAAAATGAATCTGCAATGGAATTGAGCGTTGAAAATTGTTTCATTTTCATATACTGTAGTATATTTCGATAGGTTGTAACATCAACACATCTCACTATATCTTAACTTTGGAGTAAGAGTTAAAGTTTTTTTTAAATAAAACTTCTCTGATCGCCCAGTGGATTTTGGAAATATCCGCGCAGATTGAGATTAGGACACGGAAATAAATTCTCAAAAGTGTTGGTTAACATTTGTCGTGCCGTCCCTGCAGACACGCCCCATGAACTGCCCCGGACAGGCCCTTTGTTTGCTGCCTTAGAGGCTCCGACAGCAGCACAAGGGCGCTGGTGATTGCCCCCTTACCGTAGAAATCTAGCAGTTAAGATTCAGTGGTCAGAACTCAGGTCTTGATGTAGAGGAATCTAGGAATCAAAGTTCATTGGGTAGTACTCTGGTCTTGATGTAGAGGAATCTAGGAATCAAAGTTCATTGGGTAGTACTCTGGTCTTGATGTAGAGGAATCTAGGAATCAAAGTTCATTAGGTAGTACTCAGTTCTTGATGTAGAGCAGGGGTCACCAAACTACGGCCCGCGGGCCGAATCCGGCCCGCGACGTCAGTTCACCAGGCCCGTCGACGTTGAACTGACGTCTTTTTTTTAACTTAGTTTTTCGTCTTTTTTCCCAGAGCTTTCGTTCTGGCTTGCAAGTATTGAACAGAATGATTATGCGGCCCGCGCTCGTCATTCTTTCAGTTATCCGGCCCACTGTGAAAAAAGTTTGGTGACCCCTGAATTGTAGAGGAATCTAGGAATCAAAGTTCATTAGGTAGTACTCTGGTCTTGATGTAGAGGAATCTAGGAGTTAATGTTCGATGGTCACTACGCAAACTTTAAATATTTGATAAAAAATCAAAGTTTTGTCAACTCTGCTCAGATTAGGAAAGAATAAAAGAGTGTGACAAGCAATATTTGACTAGATCCATTTGCGTACAAATATTATACGTCCCACCATTAGTGTGGCTAAAGAAGAATGTAGATAAAGAGCAACTGATTCGTAGAAGAACCAATCCATTTTTAATGGGGCACAGAGCGTGTCGGGATGAAAATATGTATATTGAAGGGAAAAACAGGCAAGCCCAACTACTGTATCTTACACGGCTACTGCAACTGAGAAGGCCTAATATGTACACTTTAGTAAATCTCAGTGCTGTCTCTTCAATATTCGCACTACAGTGTAGTATTCCTTAACTCCACTCATTTTTGATCTTGACAGCAAGCACGCTGGACTGTGTTGCAGAAACGCAAATCTTGTACTTTTGTGGTGTTGCTTTTATTATACTCGGATATTTATGCTTAGAATTATTGTGATAATTACATTACTTAAGTAGGAATTAATCGTTCAACCCGAATTATTGTATTTTTCCGATCATCTGACTACGTATGAAAGCTCCTGAATGAAAGTTCCACTTTTCAAGGTGCTGTTGGTGTATTCTATGATGGTTCGATCCTTTGTACCCATGTAAATATAAATATATTATTAATTCATTAAGCTACCAGCATTTATCATTAAATAGCTTCTATTATCTGTTGTGCGATGAAGCATCCAAATAATGTAAGATTTTCCCTATTTCAGATATAGAACTCGCTTTACCATGATTTCTAACGTGATACCCTTTTTAACTAGATAACTGATGAAGTACTAGTTTTACTGAGTTAATTGGAGCAATACTAATCACCAACTTTTAATGACATTGAGGTTAGGGAATGCCAAGCAAGTTCAGAAACTTGGAACGACTCGTATTTGTAGCACATCAGTGAGTGAGCCTGGTCAGTAAGGTGGAGTTTTACGGTGCAATCAATCTGCCACACGAGTGTTGAAACGCAGAAACGACCCTACATAGCTCTGGTTCCCGCCTGTCGTCCAGGCGTTAAGGAGTGCTGTTGTGCGGGTGTCTTCAATTACCTCTCTCTATTGTAATTCTATTATGAAGCATTGTTGCTTAGTTATCTTCTGATACTTTCATAAAAAATTTTCACTGTTCTCTATTGCCACGATTTGCTGATGTATATTTTTGGCTGATTGGTCTTTTTCTCAAATAAGAATGTTGTCCTTGTTAGTTGTTGGAAGTTGTGGGAGCTACAGACGAACATGACATATTATAGCTTATCGTCGCAGAGGCGTCGCTTGGTGGTGCACGAGCTGGACTTTCCTTGCTTGTTTGTGCACCCATGGTCATCAGGTGCTCGCACTCCATCTTACCCAGTACAAAACATGGTTCATTTATTATGTGTCTGAAAATTTTGGGTTCAGAAATCTGTTATTTATTATTTAAGAAACTTTTAAATTTCGTATAGCAACGACTATATGCAATGCAGAGCCTCTTTTGGGACCAAAAAGTTGATTGAGTGAAGCAAAAGACGGCGGCACATAGCGTGCCGGTCAGAAACTCGAACGGTGAGGCTCTAAGGAACACGTTTAAGCTGGAATACCGGATGGGCCGAAAAAAACTGAACACACATTTGATTAAAAATCTTGATTGTTTGGAAACTCTTATCCGGCCTTGCCGCATATCATCCGAAAGCCTGGTTATTTGACCTTGAAGGCAATATTTTGTTGTAATTGTTTATTGTAAAATGACTTCCCAGTGAGATAAACGAATTGAGGGGTCTGCACTTCTTCCCGCGGGAATCAAAGAGAGTGAGGTCGAAAATCTGGTCAGGGTTTCCCGTACAACCGTCTACGCGATCAGACGTGCTGGCAGTGGTCGAAAGAGTGTTATGGATCGAGACAACTTACGAGATGTCATTCAAAGCAGTCCCTTGACGTTCATGCGCCAACACGCCAGGAGGCTCGGGATTGGAGCGGCCACAGTTGGACGAGTAGTCGCACAGCTGGGAGGCAAGTACCTTGTCATTGTACCTTGTCAGTATACAGAGTTTGTTCAGTTTTTTCGGCCCACCTGGTATACCCATACATAACTCATCAATATGAATCTCTAAGTATCATAAAGATAAAGATCTCCATTGATGAGAATCTTTAAAGTGAAATTTTGCCAATGTTTTGTACGAAATTCTTTGATGAATCTCAAAATGAGAATTATTTTTGCGTATGAACGTATTCAGGATCTGGAAGCACTTTTGTCATAACTTTATCATATGTATTTTGCCCCGCTAACGAGTCTAACATTCTACTTACACTACTAAAAAGTTTACGAACCCTAAAGGCCCTATTATCTCTAACTAATATGACAAAGTGTTGCATACATCTTTATGCACTGCACATTCTAATCTAACGTACTTCCTATACTCGAGATATTTTGTTTGCTGTGTGGTGTAATACAATGTACAGGAGAGGTTCATACTTCACTTGATTTATAAGAGTGCAGTGACCTAAACAACAGGAGCGATGCAGGAAACTCTCACGACTTTCACGAGGCGAGGCACCGCTAGAGAAAGGCATGACGTACACGGCACAACTGCGAATTACTTTCATTTGTCCTGAGCTAAAAGCAACTTCGGACTGCCATCGATCTCTCTGAGAGATCTCCGATACAGGAACACTGGACCGATTTTCGGGAAACGGCAGAAATAAGTCTTTCTTAGAAAAATTAGTTCCTGAAAAATAGCAGTGACCTCATCGTTCCCGGAAAATTTCGTCCACTGAGATGAAATGAAAAAACCGTGCAATTTTTTTCCTTTTAACTTTTTTCTTTTTTTCGCTGCTGAAAAAATGAAATAGAATGAGGTCTGTCTGCACTTAGAAAAATCAGTCAGCAGAAGACGGCAGGAACACTGCAGCGTAACTCAAAATATTGAAAATCCTCAAACTGGAACCCAGCAGAGGATAGCAAAACTGATACTCAAAAACTATACGTAAAAGAACATTCCTAAAATTGAATGCTATACAGTCATTCATATGTTGGATCTGCAGAAAAAACTGGAGTTAGAAATTTCAAATTTTAATTCGTTGCAGTCCTAGAACATTTTTTACTGTAATCCGCATTCAGAGAAAAAAATTTCGTTGAATTAAAGAAGTGTGACATCGCCCATTCCTGGCTGCTAATCTAAAATTCAAAATTATAGAGAATCATGTACTTTACACACTACTCATTGGTTGTAAATCTGGGGGATGCAAAATCCTTCAATTATTCGTACATTTTATGACATTCAATTCTAAAAAATTGTCTCCAAGCACCGGATATGATCACCCCATGAGTAACTCTTCTAGAAAGGCAAATCGATTTTTCCAATTTGTATACATCATTTCAATCATAAATTAAAAGTTTTATAAAAATGACGAGTGGAAGAATGTTATTATCATTTTTGTAGTGCTTCACTCTCCATTTTACTGGACGAATGATGTAGTGTTGCAGGTGATGAGAGAACTAACAAGGTTAGTAAGTGGTTCATTGCTAGCTAAATGATGGCCATTTTATTTCATCGCACATGACTGTGCTCAAGAAAGTAGCCAGGCAAATTCACTACATAAGATGTCAGATTTTTACACCTAAAGTAACGGTAGTGTTAACACACACATGTATGTACATACAGTAAATACCCACTACAAATGGGCCTCATTCCATGATTAGCGAGACTTACATAGTTAACAAGTGCCTTGCAAATGCATTTGATAATAAAGAGTGGTGAAAATATATTTGATATAAATGAGCGTTGCCGATATATTTGTTATTAAGAAGGAAGACAGCCAGCGAAGTTAATTTATACTTATTAATTCCCCTTAGCAAGGCCATCTTAGAACATTACGCTCTGGCTGGCACAGGAATTCCCACAAGTTTGAGTCCCCGAACTACTTGGTGTAAGTTACTTGGTGTATGTTACTTGGTGTAAGTTACTTGGTGTATGTTACTTGGTGTAAGTTACTTGGTGTATGTTACTTGGTGTAAGTTACTTGGTGTAAGTTACTTGGTGTATGTTCCTTGGTGTATGTTACTTGGTGTACGTTACTTGGTGTATGTTACTTGGTGTATGTTACTTGGTGTATGCTACTTGGTGTACGTTATTTGGTGTACGTTACTTGGTGTACGTTACTTGGTGTACGTTACTTGGTGTATGTTACTTGGTGTACGTTACTTGGTTTATGTTACTTGGTGTACGTTAGTTGGTGTACGTTACTTAGTTTATGTCACTTGGTGTATGTTACTTGCTGTGTGTTACTTGGTTTATGTTACTTGGTGTATGTTACTTGGTGTATGTTACTTGGTGTATGTTTCTTGGTGTATGTTTCTTGGTGTATATTACTTGGCGTACGTTACTTAGTGTATGTTACTTGGCATACGTTACTTAGTGTATGTTACTTGGTTTGTGTTGGCGTACGTTACTTGGTGTATGTTACTTTGCGTGTTACTTGGTGTATGTTATTTGATAACTAGTGAATGTGTTAAGATATAACTAGGAAACTGAAAAAAATATTTATACATGAAAAAATTCATGAAAAGAAACAAATCTCTAGAATTTTTCAGACCAACGCAAGAGAAAGGTATGAAAATATTTCACTAAAATGGCGTAGCAGCAAACAAACATATTTATAGCATTCACATCAAAACTATCATCAGCACACTTACTACAACATATTAGAAAGATTTATTATTAAATTGAAACTTATCTAAAACAGGGCTAATTTTCCTCCAAATAGTTTGATGATGATGCAGCATCAATACTAGATGCAGTCCAGATAACTTGATGCCGTCCAGATGACCTGTTGCTGTCCAGATGACCTGTTGCTGTCCAGATGACCTGCTGCGGTCTAGATGACTTGTTACTGTCCGGATGACTTGTTGCTGTCCAGATGACCTGTTGCTGTCCAGATGACCTGTTGCTGTCCAGATGACCTGCTGCGGTCTAGATGACTTGTTACTGTCCGGATGACTTGTTGCGGTCCAGATGACCTGTTGCGGTCCAGATGACATACTACAGATGAGTGGCTACGGACAGCTACGCATCGTTATGGAAATAAAATCAATTAAATTCCAATCATTTCAGACCAAACGAAGAATTTAGCAGCAAGGAGGAAGACGTTAGAAGAAGGTGAGTAGTTCTGAAGTTTAACAGACGGGAAGAATTTAATTCACCTGAAGAAGGTGCACACGAAAACGAATTAAATACTTCGTACGCAGTTCAACTATATCTAACTCAAAATAAAAGTTTAGACATGAGAAAATTTCATCTTATTAGAAAAGATGAATGAATACCGCCGTGATGAGTGTATGGTGTTCGTAAATAAATAGTTTCCTACGCTATTGAATTAAAAAATATTAGAAACCTGATTATTTAGCCGCGTTCAAAGTCAAAAATTAAAATACAGTCAACCTCTTTACCAAAACTTGTCAATTTACCACTAAGTACTGGAAGAAAAAGTCCGTTTTCAGCAATCAAAGCTGCTGCTTGATTAAGATAGCCGATTTCATTTTCCAGGCAGGTATCTTCTGCAGCATTAAGCTCTAGGATAGGAGTTCAAAATTGTTCATTAAGCCTGAAAATTACCCAGTAGGTATTCTATCTCAAAAAATGCCCACTAAGACTAAGGCTGTTACTCAAAAATTGCCCATTATGGTTAACACGTTAAGTGCGGTTGCCTAGCCGGTGCAAATCTTTACTTTGTACATACAGTCACTAGAAAGCTTTGAAAAAATTACAGAACCTAACCTGAGTGACCCACCGGTGGTTCGCTTCACACTTAACGTGTTAAACTCACCCACTAAGCATAAGGCTGTTACTCGAAAATTGTCCACTAGGCTAAAGCAGTAACTCAAAAATTGCCCGCTAAGTCTAAGGCTCATTGGCCAGGCAGGCACCTTCTCCAGCATTAGACCTGAGGCTGTGACGCAAAAATGGCGCGTGATACCAGCATCGGCTGGAACGTTCCAAAGCAATTCCCGCCATTACCATTGAAGCGCCGCTGCTTGGAACTCATTATAGCATTCCTGACGCTTCGTTCCAGCTCTGCACAACGCTTCATCTTCTCGAGCATCGCCTAGTTTTTGGTCCGCGTTATAGGATCCTTGTGCTCTGGCTCGTCTGAATGTTCTTGAACGAATTGGTGAAAGAGGAAATAGAGCGTATTGAAATGTCGTACAGGAAAGAGATAATAAGCGAACGGGTAAAACAATATGATATAGAAAGTTAGTTGAAGAAAACGATACAGAAAAGTATAGATAAAATATAAGTTTTCAAGACGCAAAAGGAACAATCTTCGCTACATTATACCTTCCATGCCTGCCCAGCGTTATCACGCTAACTGCATTCCCAGTGATATTATTGACATAAAAGCTTGGCTTCTTAAAGTTACCTGCCTGCTGTACAGGTAGGATTGTGATTGGAGTTTTTACTTTGAAAATTCAATTGTAGTCAATGAATTTCTTCAATATATTTTTGGTTTTATTTTGCCGCCCGTTATTAGAGATGCTGTGTAAGCGGAATAGTCAGAGGCGCTTCAGAATGAAGTCATCGGAAGCACAAAGAAGAAAGATGGAGTTCTCTATCCGAGGATCCACACTTATTTCCAAAAAATCTCCGAGATATTTTAGGCCTGCGTTCATAATTATAAAAGGTATTGTTAAAGTTTTTTGAAATACTCCAAAATTAGGCGTAGAAAAAACAAGCTTCTCTCGCTATACATGTAAGATAAACGCATACAGCTCTAATCCAGATTTAACTAGACAAGAGGATTTATTTTGAATTGTTATAGATACTTTAAAATATGCTGTATATGGGGCAGTTGTGGTGCAGTTCACGTGATGCAGTACTTCACAACGGACAGTTGACATGACACAGTTGACATGACACAGTTGACATGACACAGTTGACATGACACAGTTGACATGACACAGTTGACATGACACAGTTGACATGACACAGTTGACATGGCACAGTTGAAATGACACAGTTGACATGACACAGTTGACATGACAGAGTTGATATGACACAGTTGACATGACACAG
>VCRD01000561.1:79371-101492 GCA_006783055.1 Trinorchestia longiramus
TAAACAGTGGAGGTTACGCATGCTTAGTGTAAGAAAATAATGGATAAGAAATTCATACAGTGAGTCATACAGCATCACATGACGTCATGTATGAATGGAGCTACTAACAGCAAACAGTATTTGGTTTTGATGAGGCTAGGCACGTACGAATGAAGTAGAACAAAACTGTGTGGATGTGCACGAAATACATGTGTACTTTCTATATACAGCTTCATGTGTACGAAATACATGTGTACTTTCTATATACAGCTTCATGTGTACGAAATACATGTGTACTTTCTATATACAGCTTCATGTGTACGAAATACATGTGTACTTTCTATATACAGCTTCATGTGTACGAAATACATGTGTACTTTCTATATACACGTACAGCTTCAGTAAACTTTGTATGCAGACAGAGATGAGTTTAGAAAAAGAACATTATTCTACATAAACAGTGACACAAAGTATTCCACTCATAACTACATACGAGTATGTATTGAGGATATACGTCTATATTTTATTTGAAAGTCAGTCTCTACTTTTGTATCAATGAAATGACGCTCAGGTCTCTGCCGTTATGACCAAAATTATGATTATTTGTCTTGAACAACAAAGAGGTTCAGCATTATAGGTTAATTTCATATTTTTCTAATACATAATTGCGAATAATTAGTATAACGCTTATTTTTATTCATATTTGTAAAATTTTAGAATTATTTCATAGTTTGTTACGATTATTTAGCAGGTTAGAGATGAGTATTAATAGTTTTGCCAAGATAATTTACTAATTTAGTTATGTTTATTTAGCAGAACTTTATATGATCGTATAATGAAAAACAAGTTACCGGCAGAAAAAATAACTAGTAAATTATAACCACTGTACATAGTTTCCAGCCAACATTTTTCTCAAGTACTTCCACGGATGTCGTTCATGTACAAAATAAAATGATTCTTTAACAAACATCGTCGCCAACATCCTGTTCAGTTTACACAACCGCCAGTTATGTTATTGTTTTCATGAACACGAAAAGTGGAACTGTTCATTGTTTAGGTAGGCCTGCTTTCTGACGCTTGTCCCTGCACGGTTTAATTTAGAACAAACGTCAAATACAGAGAGATGTTCACACGGGCTAAACGACACACCTGCCAGCTGCTGGTACTGCTGTCAGCAGTTGGTAACGTGGTCAGCAACTGGTGCCGTTGCCAGCAGCTGACGCTGACTGCGGTGCAGGGCAGGCTTGTCATGCAGGAAATAGTTCTGGAAATTTGCAAGAAATTTACTCTGCCCACACGACCTCAGAAAACGAGGTAGGCTTTTATTGCTCAGACCTACTCGGTACACTGTGTAGCAACTCGGTACACTGTGTGCAGTGTTGGGCAGTAATACATTTGTGTATTTGAAAATGCATTTTCAAGTACATTTAAAAACGTGTAGTTAAGTACAATAATTGTGTCTTTAAATACATTGAAATAATTTTTCGTGTAAGTACGACGCTTGAAATGAGTTAGAACGTCCAAACATGAGACTTTAATTGCTTTTAAACGTCATTGAAAAGCAATGGCTCTTTGGTCACGTCCACAACGTGACAAGCAGTTGTAGATGAGTATTCGTGAGGAGTGATCAGACCTGCTCTGAAACTTTTGTTGCTCGTTGTTAGCTATTGTTAAGATGGCCTCTAAAAGTTCCATTTCAAGTTCCTCACCCTCTTCCAGAAACGACAATAGAAAAACGAACGCCAGTACACCTTATTTTTGATGGAAAATATTTTAAAACAAAAGAACAATCTGGTGTTCAACTCAAATGTGAGCGCATGCTGTGTGACTAAACGATCTCAGCCGCCATGAACAGTACAACAAATCTGTACACTCACATTAAAGTAAGCAAGATCTTTTATTGTACTATTCTAAGTTGCATAATTCTTTGTTGAGTTAGCAACTCTGTATGTATGCATCTTTTTATTTAATAAAAGTAGGTTTTTATTTTTTCTTAATTGACAACTTTTTTCTAATGAGCACAGGAAGAATTCACGGGGAATATTTTGATATAAATTCGAGGGTCCATACTGTGAAACAAATAATAATTATGAATTATAAAACTATTTGCGCAACTTTTTACCGCGCTAAAGCTCCCAACCCTGAAAACCTAGGAAATAAAATTTATTGATGAATAAATTTGTGTTTTTGAATCAGTCGCTAAGGCAATCGACCACCTGTAAGGAAAAGTAGCCTTTTTCTACGAAGACTTCTTATCTACTTTTCTTATTGTACAGAATAAATTCTATGAACTGAAGGCAGAACAGTCAAAACATTGTGTCCCACTCCTACAGGCAGTTTTTCATGACTTTCAGAAAAGGTTTCAAAAATACCGTCAGCTAGTTGATGAACCAGACGTTCATGACGCTATATTGGCTGCTACCACTAATCCTTATTTCAAGTTGGGATGAGTGGATATCAACAAAGCGTGGAACCGCGAGAGCAAAATGACCACAGAAAAATTACCTCTCAATTTTTGCCTCGCTACTCCAGTCTGCAAGTTCTGCCGGTGCCTCAGAGGAGGCAAACTCGACGTCGTCCGAAGATGAGTATCCCGGCTTCGAAAAGAAAAGCTTATTCAACAAATCCTCAGTAGACATGCAGGTTATGACGTATCTCGACGACAGTGACACACATATTAAAAGCTTGAAATAGCCTTCTCTTATTCTCAAAATGTTTCTTCGTTTTAACACAACTTCGCTGCTTCTACCTCGGTCGAGAAGTTATTCTCTTTTGCTGGCTTAACGTTAATCCACCGTAGAAATAAATTTAGGGACAAAACTGTTGAACATTGATAATATTGTACTCTAATATAAACTTTTAGTTGTTCGGTCCAAGTTCTGAGTATTTGAACGATATTTTCATTGTCTGAGTTCCTTAGGAGAATTTAACGTTCAGGAGGAGTATAATTTATACATGACTTCTATACTTTTTGATAAAATATATTAAGAGTACATGACGCACTTTGTATAAGATTTGAAAGCTTGGACTAATATAATGTTACTCCTGCTGAAAATTAAATCTTTTAATAATAAAATATGAAGGCCGTCTGTTTTCAAGAATATGAATTGGAGAAATTATATTTTGCCTAATTTAGATAACATTTTGAATATTTAGTTTTTTAAACTTTCAGGTTACTAGACTAAAGTTAATAGTGTTGTACCTCCGCAGCCGTTGCATAGGCGTTTCAGCGAGGGGCAGAAAGCATTTTAGAGGAACGAAAATGATAGAATGAAAACAAGATTACGAATCGAAGACATTCGTGCAGGAGGTCAGGTCCGAGGCCTCCTGTACGAAAGAGACACGGAAGGATAAAACGGATGAATAAGGTTTACTTACCTACGAAAACTAAATCTTCAATAGACGCGTACAACAACATTGGTCACGCTGAGTTAGGTAGTTCGATCTAATCCCCGTCGACGAAGACTAAATTCCCAAAGCATGCTGATGATAACAGACAGTATAAGCCTGCCTCCTTGGATACAGCTAAGACATCCTATCTATCTACGGTAAGTCCCAAAAATATGTGAAAGACAATCCTTTTAATTATACTCCCAGGGGCTTCTCACAGAATGCATCTCAAAGGAATGTACCTAAATGATGTCTGCCTATATACTGCATATGATAAAAAAAAATGGCATATCGTCATACATCAGTTATTTATGAAAATAATGCAGAACAGTATAGGCAGGATGTTACGGAACTGTTTTGATGTTTGTTTCTAAAATTAGATAAAAATAGTAATTGAGAGTAAAATTATTCTTTCTACTCTTTTCTCACTCTCTTTCCTATGTGATTTCGGGGTCGAGCCATATTTTTAAACTATAATATTTGTTAGTCATTCTGCTTGAAATTTTACTCGTTTCTATTATATTGAAGCTAGTTCCTCGTACGGCAGTACAGTGCACGTACACTTCAAAGTGACGCCAAGATTATAACCCTAAATGAATAATATCTTTACGTCTGTTAAGTACACTCAATCTTCGAGTATCTTGATTCTTCAATGTGTAAATTTAGTTTTAAGAGAGAAGTATATACTAAATTATTTTAAATCATTCCATGTATTTACTATTTAGTATTTAAATACATTTGAACGATGTATTTAGTAGTCAGTATTTAATTACATTTAATGTATTTCGTGCCCATCACTAACTGTGTGGCAACTCGGTACACTGTGTGACAACTCGGTACACTGTGTGGCAAATCTGTACACTGTGTGGCAACTTGGTACATTATGTGGCAACTCGGTGCACTGTGTGACAACTCGGTACACTGTGTGGCAAATCGGTACTCTGTGTGGCAAATCGGTACACTGTGTGGCAAATCGGTACACTGTGTGACAACTTGGTACACTGTGCGGCAAATCGGTGCATCACGCAAGTACTATAGTCATCAGGAAGAGATCGTATTCGTATGTATAACAGAATGAACAAGGAGATACTTGCTTGGATGCTGATACTCTCCCTAGGTCATGTGTACAGGTAGCTAAGATATTGTTAATTTATATCTTCATTCAAACGTACTTGTGATTCAAATTAACATTTAAAAATCAAGGTTACGTCAACAAAACTTAATACTGAGCCTCAAATGTCGCTTCTTGTAGGAGTAAATTATGAGAACGCTGTTACGGGATTGATTAAATACAAAGAAACTAACAAAAAGAGATGGAGATGAAGTCCAGTAATGAAACCCTCATTAAAGTATTTTGCTTCTGGTTCTCTGATTTACGAACAGAATCAAACATTTCTGTTCACAGACATCACTGGAAATTGACAGTGGAGCGGCTGAAAGTCTTCGTTTTTATTTTTCATTCCAAAATGCATGGGAACTTTTGAAGAGTAGGTATTGATTAGCATGGCAAGTCTGTTAGCTCCCATGTACAATGTATTTTTCATCAGAAATTATAATAATACTTGAGGTCTGATCTGAAAGTATCAGGACTGTTGCCATAGTAATTAAACTAACGCACGTAGAGTGGAGCCGCTTGCCACAGATCGACCTTTAAGTGAGCATGCGCGCCAAGTTTTAACATTCTAGCTCACTTCCATTCTCAATGGCAGTGAGTAGAAAGAACGTCTGTGGCGTGTGATCGTCCCATTGACCGTGAAGGAGAAAATTGAGCAAAAAAATGTTCGTTACATTTTTCCAAAAGCTTAGCTATATGTACTTACACAGAGGTACTCGCAAAGTTACTAACAGTATCTTGAAAGGAGTGTTTGAGACGCACACAGGTGTGCGAATAGTTCAGACGTCCCAAAGAACGGAAAAAAGAACGCCAGTTACGAATGCAGTGAATGATTCGCAACCGGCAGAACTAAGAAAACTTCAATGAGAACTTCTGATCATGACTACCAGCGCTGCCCTCAATAACTGATTATCCGCGTCAGTCCACCCTCACGTCCTGTCCGTCGAGACACAACCAAAGGAAGTCCATAAAATGGTGTCGACGGCAGAAGCCTTCCGTCAAATTACTCTGTTTTCTAGGCCCATAAATTGCAAAGCGGCATCACGCCAGCGTCCGGCATATCCTATTACGCGGGCGCCTGCCAGATTGCCAAGTCCGGTACCGTTTATTGCGGATAGACGATCCGACATCCGCTACGCTCGTCCGGCCTTTAGTGGAGATATGCGCTTCAGAATATTGGGGAAAGTGTTTCAAGATTCTGGAAAGATTATTTCTATAATAATGAAAAATATGTTGTGATTTGCTTAAATTATTTTTCTTTTTAGAATGTTTATCCAACAGTGGGAAACTACTGCCTACGATGTAAGAGTGAGTTGCTTTTAAAATAATTTAATGCAGCTTAGAATTTTAAAAACTCTGGTAAATATTTAACCCCCTTTATTCACTTGCAGGGTAAATGTAAGAAAAATGACCGTGATATTCTGAAAAGGGTTAAAATTTTTGAAGATTCCAAGACACAATGTACATAGTGTGATGCATAATACCGCCTATGTGATTTCGCCCAACAAGAAATACTAATAAGCTTTGTAGAATGTGTTTGCAAAAAATACAAGGCAACATTTATTGGATTTTGGAACGAGCTTTATTATAAATATGGATAACAGAGCAATAATCCAGTACATACAATTTCAAATGCATATAAAATACTTGCGAAATTTGTATAGCGAGTTATTTAACAAGAACTACATGGAATTTCGTTCTTGATACATTACATACGATTTAAAATAGCATGGTTGTAGTTCCTGTAATTGAGGGAACATGAACGAACAATGGGTGATGTCAACAAAAAACCTGCATTCAGAGTTGAACCCATGGATCTGAGTGTATCGTTAGGGGCCCATAATCGTCTGTTTTCATGTAAGGATAAATTAAAAGGAAAATTAATGCATTTTATTAATAGTCATACAGTAAAATTGAAAACACTTAATACTCCTAGTAAATTATTTAACCTTAAAATGTACTACAGGAAAGTTCTGTATTTGTTTCACCATCTCCATGTAATGTTTGAGAATTGATTGTACGAGCTAAGGATAAGACCGTTTTTGAGACATCAGGTTATTCTGTTAGGAAGGAAAGGCTTTTCAATTTAATTTCTCACAAAATCATAGCACGACATGTGAAGACGCAGAAAATTTGCTTTTATTCTTTTTTTTTGTGGGTGAATCGTTTGCCAAGAGCAGAGAATTGAACGCTTAACTTACGCTAACTGGACGCTCAGTCGTCATCCAGAGTTAGTGGAATTAAGAAATACGGCGGCAAGCCACATCAATGCTGGATGACTTATGTAAATTACAAGAACCATGTGCAAGACGCCTCTGCATCACTTGAAAATCAATAGTAAATTTATAAGTAATACAAACAATTCATTGAAAAATACAACTTTGGCAAAAATGAAACCATCCTACAGCAAGTGAAAAAAACGTGATGATGGAAATAAAAATCAGCGAGAAACTATTCACACACCATGACACAAGTCGAATAGATCACGCCATAATCACAAGTATATGGTAAAAATGAAAAATAAAGCTAAGAACATAGTGTATTCAGGATACATCACCACGGCCGGCCAGACGTACTGCTGTGAGCTCTAAGACCCACAGAAAGTGTGTAGACCCACAGGGGCTTCGTAAGACCCCATGGGAGGGGCGCCAAGACCCACGGGAAGTGTGTAGACCCACAGGAGCTTCGTAAGACCCATGAGAGGGGCGCCAAGACTCACTGAAAGTGTATAGACCCACAAGAGCTTCGTAAAACCTATGGGAGGGGCGCCAAGACCCACTGAAAGTGTATAGACCCACTGGAGCTTCGTAAGACCCACGGAAGTTGCGTAAGACCCACAGAAAGGCACGTAAGACCCACAGGAGGTCTTATAAATAGTAAGGTCGGAACTTTGCTCGTGATGGGAGTGGTATGGCATTGAAAATAATTACTGGATTAAGATTTACGACTGACAACTTTATTCGAAGTCTGGCCTCCTTGTGAGTGATTGGGGACCAGTAGATGGAGTCTAATTGTTCTTTTCATGGTCCTTTCTATCCTCCTCTTTTTCATTCGAATTTATCCTGTTTTTCCTTTTTATTTTTTATTTTATCAATGTATTTTTCTTTTTATTCTAGATTCATTATCCTTTGTCATTTCTTCTTTTGCTCATCAGTGTCTCCCTTCCGCTTCTTTGCTTCCTTGTTGTTTCTTTTTATTCGTTGCCTCAGCCACTGCATTTCCTCTTCTATTCCCTTCATTCTCATCTTCTGCAATTCTGTTCCCTTCTTCTTCTGTGTTTCCTTTCTCTCCTCCTGTATTTGCATGTCCTTCTTCTACACAATTACTTTTCATTTTCAAAATTTTTGTTACGTGTTCATCATTAAAGTTACTTTTTTACAGTTTCATCATCAACATTGAGCAGAGTGAGTGAGAAAATAAGGATAGAGAAGGAACGAGAGGAGGAGAAGAGTCAGTTGATACATACATCACGGTCACTGACCAAACTGGACTTGGAAATGGGAGAAAATTTATGATAGGTCTAGGCCCTAGGGGGTCTGATTTTGATGAAAATTTTATACACTTAATGTAGGTGGTTAAGTGCATACATACAGGGTGTCCCAAAAAATGTGTACATTTTTAAAAGGCTATAGTTTGAATGCTACTGGTATTCATAAGGGGTACATAAGGTAAGCAACAACGTATTCTGGATACAAAATAAAATTTTTAATTTTACTCTTTCATATGAGACATGTCCCAGCCTCCTAGCACCGGTAGTATTCAAACTACAGCCTTCCAAAAATGTATAAATTTTTGGGACACCCTGTACTTAAAAAACATACACTCTACCTTATTAAGTAATGAGCTTCAAAAGTTAAAAAACAAACTGCAAGTTTTGATCCACTCTCTTTATCATAAAATGATGCAAAAACTCTGTTTAAAAATAAGTTCTCATTTACGTCCCTAATAAAGTCTTGCGTTACGTACTTATGTTAATTATGCGATAAAAATGTGATCTGAATTTCCCACAGAACAACACAGTAATTTCTTTGATGTGATCTGTTCAATAGGTGTGCAAAAATAGGTAGGTACTTATTTGACCACGGCTGAATAATTAGCTTTTGTTGGACGTGTTCAAAATGACAGGTTCCCCACACTTCTTCTACCACTGAAACCCAATTCCCCACCCAATCCGAATTTTATCGTCTGACCGGCGCTAATTTTCGTCAGCATTAATCGGTAATTATCGCCTTTTCTTATGATAAACCGATGATATCTTACGATAAACCGGTAATTATTATCTGAAAAAGACTAATTTTATCGTCTTTTCCCTATGATTGGAATAACGGTAGGAATAAGACTGTAAAGCCCGGTTAATATCGTCGGCGAACATTTCATCGTCTGGAAATACTTATAGTTACCGGTAATAACCGGTACTATTTCTATCGTCAGAAGTTCCTACTATAAACGATGATTATCACCGCAACTCGATGATTATCTCCGGTAAACCGACGAAAAAATTCGGATTGGGCAATGTGTCACCCTTCTTCCTACGGTCCTTCTCCATGTCCCACACTCACTCCCACACAGTTCCTCTCCCATCCATCCAGATGCACTCCCACTTTCTCTCCCTCTCCTCCATATTTCCCTGCATCTCGGCTGACTCTCCTTGATGTCTATATTTTAGGAACACACATGACTCTCGCGGTCCACAAGCTGGTCCGGAGATGCAGGGACGGGCTGTGCAGACCAGTTGGCCAGGCCCATAAGGGTAAAGTGCTTGCAAGATATCCCTCGGCACAGAGGGTCACTGAGCTGCCCTGACTTTCTGTGATTTACGACCCTCATATCTGAAGGATGCATGAGACGCGGTCACAGAGTTATCCTGTCATGTACTTGCTTGTGAATAACGCGTGACCGTAGCTGACCTGGGAAGCTCTTGTCACAAACAAGAGCAAGAAAATTGAATAAAACAATCACAATGTGAGCTACGTTGCGCCTCTGTCAAGGAGATAATCTTTCGAACACAAATAGTTGAATTAAAACATGAGCGTATCAGTGCTACCTGAATATATACATATATAATAGACTATGTATCTTCATCTCTTTCTCTGTATCTGTGTGTGTCAGTCCCATTACTTCCTATCTATTACTGAAGAAAAATTATTGAACTGAAATCAGAATGGGTATGCATGTATTACAAGCATTGTATTGTGGATACCAAAGGTGCTGGATCACTATAAAATGCTCAGTTTTTCCTGTTATTAGCTTTCATTTCTTACACGGCCATGTTATCGGTAGGTAGCATACAGAATGAAAGTTCTGTGCATATTGATGAAAAATATTGACGGGTAAAACTGGAAAATCTATTTTATTTCATAGATCCTTAATTCTATCACTTTTAAACTAAGGAATTTCAACGGGTACTATCTGGGCCAGGTTTACGGTAGATAAGAGGCAGAAAGGAAGTTCTAAATGAAATTAATACGAAGTATTCATTTAAAAAATAATAATAATTTGTTGTAAATCTTTAATGCATTCATCTTCTTGATAATAATTTCAAATTTGTCAAATCTAAACCGTGGAAGTTCCACGGGAACTGTCTAGTCATCACAGAAAGTAAAAGCAAATATACAGAGTATATGTATATGTAATATATACAATATATAATATATATTGTATATGTACAGAGTGCCCCAGCGTTACAGGACCCCAAAAGAAACAGTTACCTCTTGAACATTCATGTGTTCTTATGATCAAGCTATGCATCAACGGCTGATTGTATTCCAAACATTGTATTGTGGATACCACAGTAAAAACTTAAAACTCAATTTTTGAGTTGCGTCAGTTTGTTTTAGGACAAAAAATGCAGGTAGTAGAGCACTGGACTGTTGAAAAAACTTTGAACATGTCAGGATGTCGGTATTATGTCTTGGTGATGAACAGTAAGCAACTGGGGGCAGCATGAAAGCAACTACAATTTCATAAAAACACTATCTGCTTTGCTGAATTGGTGAGTGTACGGTATACGCATACAGTATATGTCTACAGTATGCATACGCCCGTAAATACTGTTTTGTTAGCCAAGTCGTATCACAGTGTACTTTAGCTCGCTCCAAGCTTGTTTCCATACGCTCTTCATCAACACCTGTGGATCTCACTGATATGTGGAGACTCTCGTGGCAGAGCTCACTCGGTTCACTAACTGAAATAAGCATGAAAGCAGCGTGATGGAGGCTTATGAAAGACGTTCTTCAGCTCGTTCACGCACCAACACTCCATTCTGCTCGATGCACACCAAAATAACAGCCTTTACGCACTGAAAACTAATGCTAAGTGAAAAGGTAAGTTTTTTGTCATATCACATATTTTGTAAACAAAGCTAGAACACACAATTTAATATTCATCAAGAAGCAGTTATGAAGCGGTAACAACGCAGTATGCATAATTCTGACGATGTGCCCTTGTGGGGCTGAAGTGAAGGTTCTTGTGGGGAAAATGAAAAAGCTTTGTTATAGGGAAAAATGTCGCAGGTTTGCAGCAATTGTTGCAGCTGTAGCCAAATAAGTAGAAGGACGATAAATAAATTACTCAACATGTGCAAAGAAGAATGATTTAAAATTTACAAGAAAAAGAAGACTAGTATTAAAATAACGCTTGAAGAACCAAGTTTGAAGGAAAAACTTTACTCTAAGTGAAGCAAGGAAGAAAATAAGGAAGGCACGCAATGAACTTTGCAGTTCATGGCAAAGTGCAGTTAACTTTGGCAAGCGCTTGATCTACTTGCATTTTGATCTCCTGGAGAGTTGCGTGCTGGTGCTGCAGAAAACTTAAATTTTATTTCAGGTCCGTTTGCCTTGATGTCTTTGCCTGAGCTGGGCTCCGCTTTGGCAAGATTATCCCTCTTGCTGACACCTTCACTTTAGGTGCCGTGGGCTTTTGGAGGAAGGTTCTATGTGTGTGTTGCTGAGTGGATCTTGCTATTCAAGTGCTGAATATTGATAATGAATGGGATTATCACGCTGATTGTTATTCTAGAATATTCAGGAAGCATTATAAATGGCTATATCGTACGATAATACGAATAGAATATAACAATTATTCTCACGAACTTTCAAAGCGAGTGTACAGGATGATCCAGTGTTAAGGGACCCGAAAAGAAACTGATGAAACTCAAAAAGTTTTCGATGTATGAAAAAATACCATATGAAGAAAGAAATAATGTGTATTAATTGTTCTAATGAAATAAAAATTCAGGAAGTTAATAAATCAGACTGGGAACCTTATCCAAGTTGATGCATAGCTTCGTACTAAAAGCACAATAGTTAAGTTGACAATCTAAAAAAAATCTTTAAAAAAACATCGTGATCTAAATAATGCAGTTTTTATCTTGCCTACACAGTTGTAGATGGTTTTTCCTAACATTAATACTTTCTAACTTATGCTAATTTTTTTTGGGCCATCAACACTGGGAAGCCCTGTACAAGTTACGAAGGAAGTGTACAAATTCTGACCAAAGTATGCCTCTGAAGAAAATGTACTTATAAATAAATGGTGTAAAAATAGGTTGATTTTACGCTCGTATTTTTTGTTGCCCCGAGATAGTTCTGTTACTATGCAAGAGAAATCTACCAGTGATCATAAAAAATCAGTAAATAAAATGACACTTGAAAAATTAAAACATCACTCGTTTTGAATGATCATACGAGGAATTTCTTGTCGTAAGGAGGAAACATGTGTATGGAACTTGATGCCATCAGTAATGATAAAATTACTCATAGACAGAGAAAATTTTCAGTGCAAAAAAGTAACTGTTAGATTGTACCACAGCAGATGGTAATTACCGTTAATTTGCACCACAACAGACGGTCATCACCGTTAGCTCAATACTAGAAGTAGACAGGACTGCCTGGCGCGCACATTGATTGACGACAACTCTTCGTTAAGAATTTCTATCCTGTTAAGTCCAGAATGTTGCAACAGGGGTTATAAAGCTGAATATCTTACTTAAAACTCTAGAACTTTTGATGTTTAAACTCAATATGTTAATTAAAGACAAATCATAGAAGTAAAATTCCTTTTCAGAAAAGAACGTCGTTAAAATTTTGAAAATTCTGTGATTTCCTTTTGCATTATTTTGAGAAAGCAAAGCTCCAACAATCCTAGTCTTCTTCTTGACTTTCTTAGACCAACCACGAATTAAATAGTGCGTTGGTTCATTACTTCGGATTTTTATTTGAAACTTTTTAAATTCAATCTCTTTCCAAGCACTGTGCATCTTTCATTCATTTATTCTTTCTCTCTTTCTTTCATTCTTTGCGTTTTTTTTCTATTCCTTCTTTATTTTCTTTCTTTCGATTATTTCTTTTTTCTTGCTCTCATTCATTCTTTTTTCTTCGTTTTTTTCAGTGTCAATTTCGGTGTGGCCACCTGCCACTAGAGCGGCAGGAACGCTTCAGTGAGCCAGCACAGAACTGCCTTCATAAGAAGTCCAGTGGTCGTCTCCCATCTATTTGGCTTCTAATTAAACTGCATTTGCATAATATTTCCATTAGGTTCAATTTTTGAGCCATGATACAAATTAGGAGGGAAGTTATGGCCGGCATTTAGGGCAGGCAAGCGCGATTCTTGGCTGCGCATCACGTGTGCTGCCTGCCAAGTGGCCCACCTAGCACGCTGTTTAGCTCTTAGTGACAGGCACGGGCAGTGACTCGTAGTGACGGGTAGTGACGGGTAGTGACGGGTAGCGACGGTTAGTAACAGGCAGTGACTGGTAGTGACGGTTAGGGACGGGCAGTGACTGGCAGTGACGGGCAGTGCCGGGTAGTGACGAGTTACAAGGGTTAGTGGTACGTGTAGTGACAGTGGGGATGCTAGAGATAAGTAGCGACAATGCTTGACAACAGTCACTTTTCAGTAATGAAAGGAAGTAATAAGTAATTCGAGGTGATGATAACGAAGTTTTACTCACTACATGCTAGAGCGAAGTACTGGAAGCCTAAAGAATGTAGTGATGGTTAATAATAAAATCAGTGGTTAATAATGGTGATGATTTTCAATGAACAGAGGGACGTAGTGATGGCAGTAGCGGCAGAGACAGATAAAAATACCTACATGTCGGAAACAATGGATGAGGTATTATGACGATCAAGGGAGTAATTAATATTTATTCCAATTATTAACTGATTTTAGCAACCGGCAGTTACAGTTGAAGTGGGTTACAACTGTACAGTTACAACTGCAACATCAGTTGAATAATGAAGTAGCGTAAGTTAGATCTATAATCAAAACATTCTCTTTTCTGTTTTTGCTTCTTAGTGAAATAAACTGTTTGTTCTTTTTTCCTTTCATTTTTTCTTTCTGAGGATACGCTAGTAAGTAATTTGTCTCATTTAACTTGGCTACGTTGGTACTGAATACATTACTGAAATGCGATGTAAAAATTATCAGGAGGTTTTCAATTAAATACAGTAACAGTAAGTGTAATAACAATTACTGAACAATACAAACGTAATGACAATCACTGATGAAAACAATAGCCAGTGCCATAATTATGTACGACCAATGAAGACAGTAACAAGCGCAGTAACAATCATCACTGAACAATGAAAAGTGCGATCACAATCCCCTTTGAACATGATGACACAGAATCAATATTCTCAGTAATAATAAGTATGTGACGGGTTGCAATTTAAAAGATGACAACATGTGAAAATACGAGTGGATTAATTCTAGGAGTAAACGCAGGCGCTGTGGAACGTATACGAGTGTTAACGACTACAGCACACCGCGTCTTACTCAGGAAATTATTATAATACACCATATGCAATAATGCAAGTCATGCAGTAACAGCGAAGGTTTTGCAATGATGCCAGAACCTTAATAGGACAGCAAGCGCGTTACAGCTTCATGTACACAAATTGGCATTGCATGATGCATGCAATAATGTGACAATGTTCCATAAAGTCCAGCTCAGGACGACTCGTTTTGAACTCTCTCGATATCCGACATATTATATGAGACATGCCGACGTTATGGGACATTCCTGTTACATTACGTGCTCAGTCAGAGCTTATGAACAAAAGGAACCTGCTCAAAACAACACAAATGTACCCGCTGAAGTGATCTGCCCAAAACTTAGCTCAAATGTACCCACAGCTTTGATACTCGTGCCGTCCACTTTAAGTGAGACATTGGATGATCAGATGTAATTACGATGCAGAATTTTGAAATAGTACAGCTTCGTTGGTGAACCATTGTAATTCATTGATATAATGTTAATTAATATCAATTATGGTGTGATACAATCTACAGAATTTACATTAATCTAACGATGAAGTTCTAATGAGACTTCACACTGGAACAGTTCGTTACATGGTCTTCAGAAATGAAATCGTAATTTCACCGGGGGACATTGTTTTTTTCCGTTTTCATATCATTTCATCTTAAGTTGCCAGCGGGTGAACTCGAGAGAAAAACTCAAGACTATAAAATATTAAATTTTCAGTCAAATTTTTCAAGTTGATCAAAATTCAAGGGCTTCCTGCTAAATATCATTTACTAAAATATTACTTCGGCGTGGCAGCATGAGTGAACTACATTTCTTATTCCTTTATTCAATTTTAGACGAAGTTTGCCAGTGCAACGCGCGTTATTACTCTTTCATAGGAGAATTTCGGTGCGACAGCAGAAGTGCTGTAGCCAGCACGGGTCCTCGGCGTAATGGCCGTTTCCTGTACTTGAGGATCGCCTCAATAGAATATCTTCGGCCGGCGCTGGAAATAAACTGCGAGGTAGGCCTAATTCTGCGTCCTCGAGTCGCCTGGCCTATGTACCCCTAAAACCTGGTCTCGGCGCGTAAAAACTTACCTAGAAAATCGAAAAAATGGAATCACAGAGAAACATATTTTAGCTAAAGGCGAGAAGCTTAAATAAGTGTAGGTGTGAAAACAAGTCTCTTTTGAACTCGTGAAATAAAATGAGAAGATGTCGATTTAAAAAAATAATGCGTGAAAGTGAAAAACGTAAGAACATTGAACATGAAACAAGTGAAATGGATATCAAAATGTATTAACTATTCACAAATTATGTGGAGTCAGGAAGAAACGAATTAACACTTGTATGAAATGCAAGTTATACAGTAGATCATGAAATTAAAATGTAGAAAATGTTATGTAATGATGAAATCATAAAACATTTGTACTATATTCAATTTGAAAGACCAGAAATGCCCCCACAATTCTTAAATGTTTAAGTTAGGTGTAAAATTGAACAAAATACGAGTTAAAACCACGATCATTGTTAAGCGAAAGAGAATTATTGTAGGAGGAATATTTTTAAGTGTCGATGTGAATGATGACGCGCTTTGAAATCTGGGAAAATAGAAAAACTAAAACTGATTGAGTAAATTTCCATCGAGTAGAATAAACTTTGAAAGAACTTGTGAGTTGAAAGTCCGTACACAAACGATTGAAGAGCTGCAGTAAAAATATTTTTGGAGTAAAAACTTTATTTCAGCAGGAAGAAGCTGGCACTCTTCTCTCTGACCGAACATTTCAGTAATTGATTTCTTTCTTTACTGAGTATAAGTGTGGTGATGTACATGCTACCCACCTAAACTGAATAAAAAATTTATCTGCTATGTTAAAAATTCTTTTTCTTTTAATTTAAAGTTTGCAAGCGAATTTTGCGTACAAGGCTCGTACGTCGTTTGTACGGTTTTATTCACTTAATCCATTCTCTGCTTCAAGAAAAAAATCTCTTTTTGGTTCGAAAACTAATTTATTGGAAAACAGCACTCAAGAAGACTAAAATTATAGACAAACTAGAGTTTTTGTGGAAATTTCACGATTTAGATTTTACTAATTTGAAATTATTATCTTATTATAATTCTGCTTGTTCCTTCCTTAGTTTGTTAGTACGTTATGCTTTCGTCGAGTTTGCAGTATCAAAGCAACCGAATTCCGCGGTATAACATTAAAAGATGGCCTTTTCATGCATTGATATGTTTAACATTTTATATAAACTTCTCCTAATTGTTGAGACGTATATTAATCAGAGAACCGTAACTTACATAAAAAACTGTCACAATGGAGCGAAGATTGTAAGCTGCTCGCAATAGAATGAGACTCTACAGGCAGAGAATAAGGAATGAACAACGGCAGGAAATCCTTGAGAGGGAGAGGCAACGTCAGCAAGTGAGGCGAGCTGCAATGAACGATGTACAACGTGAAGAGTACCGCGAACAGCAAAGAAATTTATCACAGCAAAGAAGGGAAAATATGGATGAGGAATAGCGGGCACTGTACCTTGAGCGGTAGAGAAATTTATTTCAGTAAAGAGACCAGAATATGAATGAAGAAGACAGAATAGATTATCATCAAAACCAAAGAGAGAGATATAGACAGTGAATTGGAAATAGGAATCCTGGTGAAGTTAACCATTTAAGGCAAAATCAATTGCAAAGACAGCACATCAGAAGAAAAGTACCAGTATATTTCTCATCCCGTGAAATTTTCACGGGTTCTGCTATTAAAGATGAATGTATTAAATATTTTCGACGAATTATTTTGTTTTAAATTAATACTTTTTGTTAATACATACATAACTTTCACTCTGTATATTATCTACCAGATAACAGGGCCCAGTTAGTACCCTTTGAAATTATTTGGTTTGATAGTGATAAAATTAGGGATTGATGAAATAAAATATATTCTTCAGTTTTACCCGTGGTACTATCAGAATCTAAATATTTTTCATGAATATATGCAGAAATTCCATTCTGTATCTTATTTACCAATAAAATGGCCGTGTAAGAGAAGGAAGCTAATAACGGAAAAAAATTGTGTATTTTATAGTCATCTGGCGCCTTTGGTATCCATAATACAATGCTTATAATACATGCATACTTGTTCTAATTTCAGTTCAATAATTTTTCTTCAGCAATAGATAGGAAATAATGGGACAGGCGCACACACAGAGAGAGAGAGAGAGAGAGAGAGATGACACACACAGAGAGATTCATCTACATATATAATAGCCAATGAATCTCCATCTCTCTCTATCTATATATATATATATATATATATATGTATATATATATATATATATATCTGTATCTGTGTGTGTCCGTCCCATTACTTCCCATCTATTACTGAAAAAAAATTATTGAACTGAAATTAGAACTGGCATGCATCTACATAAATAATAGACATTGTATCTCCATCTCTCTGTATCTCTCTATTTGTGTGTGTCTGTCCCATTACTTCCTATCTATGATATTACGAAAAAAAAATATTTGAAATGAAATCAGAAAAAGTATGCATGTATTACAAACATTGTATTGTGAATACCATAGGCGCCGAATCACTATAAAATACTCAATTTTTTCTGCTATTAGCCTTATTCTCTTACACAGCCATGTTATCAGTAAATACGGTACAGAATGAAAGTTCTGTATATATTCATGACAGTCAGAATATGATAATACCACGGGTAAGCCTAAAATCCTTAATTTTATCACTTTTAAACCAAGTAATTTCAATGGGCACTATCACGATCATGTTATCGGTAGATAAGATACAGAATGGAAGTTCGGTATCCCACTATATAATAATACCCAACTTGTTGCTTGCTTGCTTGCTTGGTGCGTCTCTTTATAACGCTCTTAAGGATTTAGATAAGAGGAAATTCGTCTACGAATAACAAAATGAGATACCATGAAATTTTATCCCTAAATTACGATGGGAAATATAGTTTCTGGAATCTATATTCGAAAGCCAAAATACTGTATTAAAGCTTTTGATCCTGTCGTACATAAGCTATTTTGTATATTTTTTCAGCTGAATTTCTTCCTAACCGTTGAAACTTCGTGCGGAGTAGAGACAGCGGACACAGTAAATCGGAGTACAGGCCCCTGGTTTAATAATACACAGTTTGTTGCTTGCTTGCTTGGTCCGTCTCTCTGCCACGTTCTTAAGGATTTAGATAGGAGGACATTCGGTAGGGTATACATGTATTGTAAACATTCTATTGTGGATACCAAAGACACAGTCTTCAGTGTGGAAACTCATTCACAAAGCCTGCGTTCACTAGCAAGTAAAATTAAATAAGTCTGCAATAAGCATGTGAATTTTCACGTGTGGGTCTGCTAGTATAATAATGAAAAGCATTGATTTAAAACACAATAATTCGTCGTAAGTCTTCAATACATTCATCTTTAGAATAATTTTAAATTAGTCCAATCCAAATCGTGGAATTTCCACGTGAACTGTCTAGTATATAATAGACACTGTTTATTATATATGTAGACCAGTAAACTTACATGTGAAAGTTCACATGTTTTTTCACTGATTTTTTCGTTTGATTCGCCAGTGAACGCAGGCTTTGCGAAATAATTTCTAGATTGAAGGATGTGCTTTTGATATCCACACTACAATCTTAACAATACATGTATACCCTACCGAATTTCACCTATCTAAATCCTTAAGAGCGCGACAGAGAGACGGACCAAGCAAGCAACAAACTGTGTATTGTTATATAGTGAAATACTGAGATATGGACGAAAATGCCACTAATTGAAGGAATTTTGAAGAGTGTATATATAATAGAAGTGATACACGACGACCCTTTAGCATTCACATGCTGGGTGAGCTGACAAAGATTTTTCTGACATTTTTCCTGCCTGTGGTGGTTATCATGAAATGCTAGGCGCACTTCCATGCATTTTTCTGATGTCCGGCAAATTAATTGCTAAAAAAGTAGAAGAGAGTTATTAAACATTCCACATGAACCAAAAACTAGAACAAAGGAATTTTGCGTTTTCGATCACGGCGAATTCACATTCTACCAAATTCAGGTAATATTTCAATTTCTTATGATTTTTTATGGTTCTGAAAATATAGTAACGAGAACTTCGATATTATAGAGCAGTATTATTTTAGTGTTTTGATGCTGTACGTATTTGCTGTTGATGGATGATTCGATTAAACAAATACAACAAGGATTTAGTCCAATGAATTTTGTTATTTTGTGAATGTCATGGAAAAATAAGTACTTTGACATTATTACACACACACAGAGTTAGCACACAATGAAATATTATTTGCACAAGACTGGCCATTATTTGAATTCTAATTTAATTAGAAATATCACTTCTCTCAAACGCTGGCAATGTGAACTGGCGAACAACGGAACCATAGTATATGTATATTATGCTTCTATTAATGATATTGATTATCGTTTAACTAAAGCACATTAGGGCAGTCGTACAATAGTTTAGTCTATAGAGCTGGTCAAGGACAGAACTATTGTGTAACTGTCATAATTTTCTTCGGTTACCGTGACTGCAAGGTCGTCATAAAAGAGTTAATTAGTCTTAATAACTCCACTGTAACTATGACATCAATAAAATAAAAATAACTTTTTGGTTATTTCATTTCTCAACAGAACAGATTTCTACGGAACCAAGAAACATTCGACAATCTTCAAAACCAGCCACTACACAAGTAACTTTTTTTGCAAAGTATAAAAGAGAATTTTGAACTCTCGATCGCACATATTGAATAAAACAATCGAAAGAACTATAATCACTTTTTCTATATTTTTTCTCGGCAAAATAACTGGGTGAAAATTTTCAAGAAATTTTTAAACATTTTGATTTTAAATTTGGCCTGACGCTGAATGATTGCCCAAGAGTTTCCCGACGCCTTTTTGAACCAAGCATTTTGTTCACTGGTCTGAAGATTTTGTTCCAGATGCTGATATTCAGGGGCTGTTTTTCATTACTATTTAGAGGCTATCTTTTCGAGCCGCCTTCAAATTTCATTAGCCGATCTTGAGCGGCATAGTTGGAGGCAGTTGAGGCAACGCATCATATGCCCTGCGCCAGCGACTGCTCTTTTTAATCTGCATGGAATGCAATCAAAATTCTCGGTGAAGGAGGGAGGTGTCTAAGGCCTACGGCGGTCCACCAATGAGCGCACGGCACACCTGGGTATTGCACAGCTTCCTACACCGTACTGTGTGCACTGGTGGTGGTGCACTCACAGGACTGTGTGCACTGGTGGTGGTGCACTTACAGGACTGTGTGCACTGGTGGTGGTGCACTTACAGGACTGTGTGCACTGGTGGTGGTGCACTTGTAGGACTGTGATCAAATTTTTATGTTTGTATCATTGAAAATAATGACAACAGACTCTTGAATTAGTATAAAAAATAAAATATGTAACAAAATTATTTAACTGGAATCAATTTTTCTTCATATTAAGCGATGAATTTATGTCTAAGTGACATACACTTACGTATGATTAATTTTTCATTGTGATGCGGAGGACTCAAAAAAAATTCGTAATGATAAAAAATCTTTTTATTCCTTATAAATAATAAATGACCTAATCAGTATTATTGACGTGTATTGTTTTCCTTGGTATTAAATACAGGTCACATTTTGAATCAGATCATAGTACTAGTTTTCTTTTGACTTGTATGTAGTAAAGGTTACATATTGACAGAATTAATCATAGACCGTGTTTTGAGAACACGATCGTCTCATCTGTGCTATTGATGAGGTAATAAATCAGATATGAAAAACTTCATCACAAATTTATTTTCGTCAATCTTGTTATATTTTTGTTTATCTTTGTGAGAGAAAATTAGAAAGTTTTACCTATGTATTCCATAATTTAAGCACTGGAAATTCAGGAACTAAAATAAAGAGAACAAGAAGTGAAAAACCCATGACAAGTGAAAAGAAAGGGAAAAGACAGAATATTTGTAACTGTTTCAGGTTGAAATACATCAGGCCGATGCCACACAGGTAGTCAAATACTACGAGTGTCAACTATAGTCAAAAGCCTCAGTCGAATGCTAGAAGCGTAAGCTTATGGTTACAAACCTCAATCAAATATTACAAGTGTAATCCTATGTTAGGAAGCATCATTCGAATGCTACCAGCCTCAGTCGAATGCTACCAGCCTCAGTCGAATGCTACCAGCCTCAGTCGAATGCTACCAGCAACAACCTACAGTGACAAGCCTCAGTCGAATGTTACAAACACACAACACATCAATTCCAAGTCCTAACTAATGGTCATTAGTCCAGCACACATTTTATAGACATCAGAAAATCCTAACGAAAACAAGCATCAGGAAACTGTCACATGCTTAATAAATGCTGGGAACTCATCCAAAGCTCGAAACTAATGTTACAAATGTTAGCCGTTGTATATAAATTATAGAAATTTGAAAAAAACACAAGTATGATATTCCACGCTCTAGATATGTAAATATAGGCAGCCTCAGCCACGGGCTTCTATTAATTGGTAGATTTTGTGAAGAACGGTGACTTCTACTTCCTGGTCCAAGGTGAAACAAGTTTCATCAAATGCTACAAGCTGCACCAAATGCTGAAAGATGCGTCAAAATGCAACAAACTGCAGCCAAAAGCCCGGCACAACGATCATCAATTTAGTTCTGATCAGAGTCCCTTGTCCTACCTCAGCTCCGCTGCCGTCGCTCTACAATCACCAGAACGTGACGCCCAATCCTGCCTTCACGCCACTGCCCTCACAGCCCAAAACGCTGCTCTCACACCACCACCCTCACAGCCCAGACGCTGCTCTCACACCACCGCCCTCACAGCCCAGAACGCTGCTCTCACA
>VCRD01000561.1:109827-161544 GCA_006783055.1 Trinorchestia longiramus
ACAGGACTGCACATGGCAACATGCAACAATAGAACTGTACGTGGCAACAGGCAACAACAGAACTGCACATGGCAACAGACAGCAACAGAATTGTACGTGGCAGCAGACAGTAACAGGACTACACATATCAACAGGCAACAACAGGACTGTACATGGCAACGGACAGCATCAAGACTCACATCACAACAGGCAGCAACAGGACATGACAACAGGCAGCAACAGAACATGGCAACAGACAGCAACAGGACATGACAACAGGCAGCAACAGGACATGGCAACAGACAGCAACAGGACATGGCAACAGGCAGCAACAGGACATGGCAACAGGCAGCAACAGGACATGGCAACAGGCAGCAACAGGACATGGCAACAGGTAGCAACAGGACATGGCAACAGGCAGCAACACGACTGCCCCTAGTTCTATAACTGGAGCCTAGGTGTCGTGTACGGCAATGTATTGCTTTAATACCCAGTAACACAGGCAATACTGCTTCAACCGCAACGCAATACTGACCTCTCTGCTCCTATTGTTAAACTTACGTCAGATGGGGTTTGGATATTGAATTGACCTTTATTTGGGCACATCCATTAATACGTTCACCAGATCCAGTTTGCTATCATTATGTTAATTTCCACGATTAGCATACTGCACGTTGATGTACATACATGGACGCTGCATAATGTTTTCTGACAATGAAATCAGTAGCTGTTTGAATTAATTTTTGTTCATTTTTGAAGGCATTATTGGTTATCAGAATTTTATTATATGCACAACATCCACAATTCATAAGGTGCACACCTGCATCCGTGTTCTAGGCACACTTAGTGATGACAAAAAGCTTATTACATAACCAATTTTGATATCAGTTAGTGATTGTCACCCAAATATAAATAAATACATAAGAATAAAAGTTTACAAGCCATATCCCTTAAAAATTACATCATACATTGCTCGTAAAACCTTATTTACTTTATACTCTTGTAATTCAATTATGAAATTAAATCTTTGAACAAAGTTATGAACGTCTCTGAAATATTATATCTTAGAATTTATCATTTCCATATAAATGCAGTATACATAGGATATTTAGGACTTGTAGTTTTTTTACGACACTGAAATGCCAGTTAGAGGAAGAATTGCAGACTTAAATAACATAAATTATGTGAAGGAATTGTTAGGAGATTGATATGCATTTCCTTGTCATAACTATAAAATGTAATTGTTCATGACTTACTTGTAGACCAACACGTGAAAATTCACTTGTTTTTACTGAATGTTTTCGTTTGATTCGTTTGTGGAAGCGGGCTTTGCGAAAAAGTTTCCATATTGCAGGAGGTGCCTTTGGTATCCACAATACAATGCTTACAATACATGTGTATACCCGATCGAATTTCCTCCTATCTAAATCCTTAAGAGCATGACAGAGAGACGGACCAAACAAGCAAGCAACAAAGTACGTATTATTATACATGCTAGTGCAATGCCCGTTAATAGTTTTTTCCCAAACGAATCAGTTTTGGGCTTGGGAAGAGAATCAGTTTTCTATCGGACGAACAACGTATTTCGTACTGTCGAAGTCTTGCTGCTTCTCTCTTACGGTTGGACACGTTTCTATCCATGTTGGCCTTTTTTGCAGGAATTTTATTCTGAAATATCCTCTATTATCTTTTTAAAGTTTTTCAAGATAATCACAATTCCGAAAACAATAACTCAATTTCCAAAATCTTTGGCCTTATACTAAGTGGTAGCCAGGTTACTGGTCAAACTAATTTAAAACATTTCTTTTCGCATTATCAATTAAAAGAGAGCGTCCACTCACGATTATTATCCTAGCATGCATTTCGGTGTGTCTCAATTTTTCGCAGCAGTGTACCCGTGCCAAGAAAAATGATGGCAAAAAATATTTATAAATCTTTCTGGAGATAATCTTTCTCTCGCTCTTTTTTTCGCTCTCGATTCAGTCTTTTTTATCGTTCCAGTGGAGTTTCCATGCTTAAGCTTATTTCAAAGGTAACTTATTTTTCTTGTGACAGTAATAAACACTTAAATACAGTATTTTTGAGCCGCAATATACCGCCGAACACGGTATCCACGATACGGACTCGAGAAGGGGTCACACGGACGGACGGATGGACGGACGCGGCTCTTATTATTATAGTGATAGTGGAATTGTCTATGTTTTTTTGCTGTATAATCCCCAATTTATGCCAAAAAAATGCTGAAACAATTATAAGATTTAAATATTGGATTATTTTCAAGCTTCCACAACAACAGTTTTAAAAATATTGTCGTAGGGAAAGTATCAGTGATATGAAATTAACATATGGACAAAATATCAGCGATATAATCAGTTTTAGCTGAATTTGAGAACGAGTTTACTAAATCAAGCCAGTTTTTCGAAAGTGGTCCGTTTTTGAAGATAGCACTTATTTCTAAATAAGTTTTTAGTAAAGATATCTAAATTTTTTCGAATTTTGTATAATATAAATAATTATACGGAAGGTGAATGATCGAACAGTAATGGTACTGGATGTTTTGACCAAGCTGAAATAATTTCTCTGTGGAAGAATAAAATACTCTCCTGATGCAGCATTTGTGAAGTCATACTTAATACTTAATCGTCACATCGGGTGTTTGTTTATCTTGATTGTACATGACTTCAGATGAATGTTTTCATACTTCTACAGCTCTTTTCTATCTTTTTCATACTTATACTACTTTCCTTTTCTATTTCTAACTTTTTCTGCCTTCGTTTGCGGTATTCTACTTTTCTCTGTCTTCTTCTGAATTTTGACCTTTTTCTGCATTCTTCTGCGTTTTCTTCCATGTGCGGATGGGACGATTGCGTTCTGACATCTGCTCCACATGCGTCCGTTCACGAAATCTCCTCTTCCAGCGCTCACATCAAAGGCATAAATTAAGAACTCTCGGGATTACAGAAGCACCAGTTTTGCGACAGAAGAGAGACGTCAAAATTACGGCATCTTACAAAAACTTCATTTCTTTTTTTAATTTTTGTTCAGCCTAAAAATTGTGGACTCCACAGGGACCAGGAAAAGGGTCATGCGTAAGGAGCGAAGTGCTGGTGAAATTCTGACGTACGGATACACTCAAATGACTTGTTGACTTCAGTAACCAATATTTTTCATAGGCTAATAAACATTATAGTTTTTTGATCACCAGACACATATATGTATTGGGCGTCTGCGTTTTTTAAATGTGAAAGCAGGTTTTATTTTCAGAAGTTTTGAAAATAAGCTTAATTTTCCGTTGAATGAACTATAATTGCTGACAATTACTGAGCATATCTACAAGTTACAGAGGCCTAATTACGTTTCCACTCACTTGATCATGAATTTAGGTTGGGAATTCACTAATGAAGCAAGTTTCCTCTGCTCAGCGAATATCTTTATCACTGCACCCATACTGACGAAGTATGACCTAACCGTAAGCTTTGAAGAAATATTTTCGTCGGGGATCCGATTTAAAAAAGTCAAGTATTACACTCAGCCCTAAAAAAAGTCGATGTTCTAGAATTATCGTTATTGGATCTTAACTTACAATCTTGGCTAATCAGTGAAAATGAAAATTTAACCTCAGAAATTAAACATGGAACCATTAATCTTTCTCTCACAGTAAATTACATCTATTTGTATATTACTGAGGTAACTTCTATGATAGTTATAGGTACATATTGCATATTAATCTATAGAGCTTGTAAGTCATACTTTCTTATTCACTGGTCTGATATTTTGCACATTACAGTGTTACCTTTCAATTATACAAGGCCCTTTTTGTGCATCTTCGTTAAATTGTCTCTGAAAAATTTACATTAGTAGGGAATTCACCTTCAAGCCAATCGATTCAACGCCGATTTACTAACCACGAGTCCATGTAGTGCCTGTCATCGGAACAATTCCGTCAATAACAATCTGTGATTGCAGCTCTATAATGCATTCAGGTCAACAGGCTTTTGAATGCCTAATGAATGCCTCTGCTGTGTTGGCCACTTTGTGTTAACACGAGAAAGACAGCACCCACTTTACGTCACGCACGTTTCCCTGTACTGCAATGCTAATGAAGGCTCCAGCCTGCCCCTTCCTATGATGAACAGATGCTGTTTCTGCAGGTTTAATTCCTACAACAAATCCATTACTTGGAAAGATATACTTTGTAGCAGTTCATAAATTTTGCACACTCTACATGCTTCAGTCACTGAATGTGCTCCTCCGGTTGTAGATCTTCCATACAGGTTCCAGTATTGGTTTATAGTCGTGAAGCCTCACGCTTTTATCTTTTGGAATGTTCACAGTAATATTTTGTGTGGAGGATGCTTATCTTGGAATGAAAAGTGGCGATCAATTTGTCTGCAATAATTGCATGCTTACACTGCGCATACAAATTTGATTTTATATCCTTGAATGAAAACCATATTGAGTTACAGTAATAACACCGTAGAAAAACATAAATTTTCATTGAGGTAGGAAGACCATTTATTGAGTCAGAAGTATATCTGAGGTCTCTTTTAAATGTGATATTCCTGATGCAGTGGAAGCTTGGGCGTAGTCATGAGTAAGAAATTTCCAGATGCAGATTTCCACTAGTCAGTAACTTCACAATTCTTTGAGCCACGATTTCTTCCAACTGAAGTCATCTGTCACGAGAAGCAAGCAACTAAACTTCATTAAACTTCCCCAAGAAGTTTTATGAACAGAATCACAGATGATCAGAATTCTAAGTCTAGTACGTTAATAATGAAATGGTTTTTATTGTTTTTGCAGATCATGAAAAGTAAAGGATGATACAATAGTTATCAAAAGCGCATGCTGCAGCTCGTCTTAAAATAGACCAAGAACATGATCTGAAATGTTATACGAGTGTTATTTAAAACTTTAGTTCTTCTCAGTCATTGTATTTAGAAAAGAGAACAATAACTAGTGAATATTCTATACTGTACTAGTTATCACAAGTCAAATGAGAGAAAAAAACATGCACACTACTGACCCGTACGCAGTATATTTTCATCTATGACAGGGTGATGTTGACCGAAAAATTCAACAATTGTACTAGATCATCTAGATAACGTATTCACGAAAATAAAGTATTGGACTACAGTCTGTATTGAAGTTAACATTGATGTGCTAAACGTTGAATTTTAAAGTCTCATTTAGGACGTTGAGGCTGTTGATGAAAAGAACCTCTTCTGTTAGTTCCTTAAGCTGAACAATTAAATTTCTAGCTCAGTTAAAATGGTGAAACTGAGTTTAAGTTTTTAGCCACGCATTTAATCTTTGTTACAGTTTTAACACATCTGCTTTGATTGCGTTGCGTTGTATCTAGGGTGACGTAAAGTCTACGGACATTACTACGTAGATTTAACTTACTCAAGTTTTTTTTTGTCATGTCATGTACGAGTGTATTAACCCATTAGCGGCCATCGTACTATATATAGAATGTGTGAAGTCCTTCACGTTAGTCCAATATCCTTAATGTTTCATTCTAAAGTTGCGCAAATTTCATAAAGAGCGGGTAAAGATCAGTGGTAATTTACGCAATATTTCGTTCAGTCAAGAAATAACTTGGCTGTTAAAGGGTTAAGACTAAAAGTACTTCTATAGTAACTCCTTTCTATGAAACCAATATTTTACATGTTTAGAATGAACTAGACGAGTCATAGCAGTTCTTTTTCTTGAAGCATTTACAAACGTTCACTCTACATATGCGTGGAGTTGTTATGCTTTTGCCCCTTAATTAAATAAGTTTCACCTTATTTAAATTTTTGCTCTTAAAGCAGCCGTTCATTGACTGAAACGGAAATAGTACACATTAATTTTATGTTTTCTTGAATCCTTTCACAGTTAATCTGTCGATCCGAATAGTAGGGATGTGCAGGTGGAATTATTTTATTCCTTGTCTGGAATTCAGTATTGTCTTATTTTCATCCTGGTCTTGAAATCAGTATTGATTAATTTTCGTTCTTATCCCGAGATCAGTATTGCCTAATTTCCCTTTTGGCCTTGAGGTGTGTGGTGTATCAGGTGGGCTTAGATCATCAGATGCATCGGAAGTCTTCACATGCACAGGAAACACGCATCATACAAATCAGATGCAAAGGGAGCAACAAGTGAATCCGCCACATCAGGTTCAGGAGGTGGGCGGTGCATCTGGTGAGTCTGACTCACATAATGTGCTAATCAATCTGATGTACTGAGTACATCAGGTGCTCCGAATGCGTCAAGTGCACCGAATGCATCAGGTCCACAGAGTGCATCTGCTGCATAAGATTTCAGTGTAAAAATAAGTAAGAGTGTAGCATCACGTGTCATGAATCAGAAACTCCTTTAATGAGTTAGTCTGTCCATTTTGTGGTGGTTCAGGTGCTGTGCTTGTGTTCCTGGTACAACTGATGTTGTGCTTGTATGCAATGCATTAAGTACATTCTTCAGAGCCAGCATTCTCCAGTTTACTGCAGGATATAGTGCAAAAATTAGTCCAATTTAATGAAGGAATCACTGCAGAGTTGGTCCAGTTCAGCGTATAGCTTACTATAGAAACTGGTCCAGTTGCATACAAGGGTGACATCAATAACAATTTTGATTTATATGAGTTACTCTAATAACTCGCCCCTGTTAAGTGCAGGGATTGCTATAACAATTAGTCCCGTTGAGCAGAAAAATTCTATCATCACTGGTGCAGTTTAGTACGTTTGTTCTTTCATGGTACTGAGGAAAATGAGTCATTGAGGTTGTTGGTTTCCCCACACATGTGCTTCCCCAAAACTAATCTCATCATCCCTGCAAGGGCTGCCAATCCCCACGGCACGCGACACTATTCATCACGCCTTCCATGACCGGGCTGGTGTGTCAACAAATAAAGTTATTTTTTAAGCCTCTGAGCCTGAAGGGGCTCCAAAAGCGTGTTTTGCGATCGCTGCTCAATAGTGTCGATTCAGTATGCTATTATGTGTCACTTACATTTGCTGTTTTCTTTTTCAAAACAAAAATAATTTTGGAAAAATTAATGTCAATCTATCAAAAAGCCTCAAAACCATGAACCGCTAATTATTCTTTTTAATATCCTGGTAGATCTTCTCCCACCCAGCTTCCTTACTAACGGGTCGTTCTGATGGGCGCAGAACTCGCGTGCGACGCTTTTAAGTCTATATTTTTCTTCTGATGTTATTCGTACGTGCAACCCCGCCATATTTCCTTCCATTAAATGTAACAGTTTTTTTACAAAGTAAGCTATTTCAAAATTTTGCTCCTAATTTTCAATGCATAGTTGTGTTTCTTGTTGATTTCATTGAAGCATCAGTAATATGGATTGGTTTTCTACAGGCTTGTTTCACACGATCACAAATATGTGATTTTTTCGCTTTCTTGTGCTCTAAAGACTTTGTAAAACTCAGTCGTATACTTTTCAATTCATTTTCCGCACCCTTGCTTGACACTGTCACACGCTTGCTTTAGTCAGCCACACGCTTGCTTGAGACAGTCACACGCTTGCTTTAGTCAGTCACACGCTTGCTTGACACAGTTACACGCTTGCTTTAGTTAGTCACACGCTTGCTTGACACAGTCACACGCTTGCTTTAGTCAGTCACACGCTTGCTTGACAAAGTCACACGCTTTCTTTAGTCAGTCACACGCTTGCTTGACACAGTCACACGCTTGCTTTAGTCAGTCACACGCTTGCTTGACACAGTCACACGCTTACTTTAGTCTGTAAGACATTTGGTATGCTACTGCACCTGCAATAAGTTCGTTAAGGCCCAGCTTGCTATACTTATGGCCAATACGCCCTGTGGGTCGGTTAAAGCGCTTGCAGGTTATGCCAGAACTACGTAGCCGTCTTTCAATAAAACTCGAGTAGCTACTAAACGAAGATAGTAAGGTTACATCAAAAGGGAGTCAGAATCATTTATTACAAAATCACATGGATGGGCATCTTACAGATACTGAAGGCATACATTCCTTTCTATCAATATGGGTAACTAAAGAACAAGACAAAAACGTACACGCTACATATTCCTCTAACGTGATGCAGACAACATTGGCGTACAGGAGTACCTAAGGTAAATAGGAATAACGTGCGCGCTACAAGTCAGTCACAGGCTTGCTTGAAACAACCACACGGCTGCTTGACACAGTCCCACGGTTGTTTCAGTCAGTCACACGCTTGCTTGACACAACCACACAGCTGCTTGACACAGTCCCACGGTGGTTTCAGTCAGTCACGCGCTTGCTTGACACAACCACACGGCTGCTTGACACAGTCCCACGGTTTTCAGTCAGTCACACGCTTGCTTGACACAACCACACGGCTGCTTGACACAGTCCCACGGTTGTTTCAGTCAGTCACACGCTTGCTTTAGTCAGTCATACGCTTGCTTTAGTCAGTCACAAACATGTATATTCTTTTCGCACAAGTGGCTGCTTGCAACATTTTTTTATGGGGGGCGGAAGCGCTGGTCGACATGATGCGTGTCTGGCAGGCACAACAGCCTCGTAAACCTCACTCTCGCTTCAAAACAAAACTCTGCTCCCGCAACTTGCTTTCAAACACCAATAAGAAATATCAGGAAATGCAGCCAAGTATATTAATGATGCCTTCTAATCGAGGGCTTTGTGCCCCATCCAAAATATAATCCCAAGTGAAAATTTTCCACCATTCTTTGTACTGAAAATTTATCTCTGAAATCTTCATAACCTTAAAAAAATGAATTCATCTTTACTGAACATGGGTTATAATAAATAGCATTGTGTAGATCTATAGTTAACTCTGAGAGCGTTCGAATGATCTCATGCAAACTGACTAAAATCCCGTCCATTTATGTATTTATTCCGCATTATAAATATTCTAAATATTTCACGGGTAAATTCAATGCATAGTAGAACATATTCAAAATTCATGCACTATGTTAAATCAACCCAGCTGATCTATCACATCGGTTTCGACAGCCCTGTAAAAACGTGATATGATAATATGAATATATTTCAAAGTCTACGGATTCTAGTGCCTATATTCAACTTACTCATATGTGTTCTGTTCATGTACTTCCGTAACCTGTTCTTCCGTTTTGTGCTAGTAAATTGAGCCATTATCAGTGATCATTCAAACATTACACCATGAATTTATTTTAACCGATAATTCAAACCGAAAAGTTTTGCGGAATATCAACGTCAACGAAGCTGAGTACACATAAGCTACTGGGCTCAATAGTGATAGTTCATCTCAACTTCATTAAGGATCAAGTAAGCTCGGATTATTCCACCAGTTTCAAATGAACTCAAAATAATAAATTCCTCACACTAACGAAATATATATTAGGATTTTATTTTTTAATTTGTGGAGTTTGTTGTTGCTACGGAGCTCAAAAATTTCTGCTTTTCGTTTCGTTTTAGGTATTACAAGATTATTAAATGTTGCAGCAGCACCAACTGTTAATCTCAAATATATTTTTGGCTCATATCGAAAAGTTTCTAAAAATCTACAAAAAAATAGAGAAGTTCAGTTGAGAAAACAAAATTGATTAATTTAAAAAAGAAAGAGGAGAGTAAAAATGCATCTTATAATAATAGAAAGTTTCACATGAATCACATTTGACCAATATAACGCTACATTTGACCAATATAAATTCGGTGCGTTTTATCAATGAACTATTCCACGGAACTTCAAAAATTGTTCCAAACTAACTAGTGGTATTGATGTTATTTTTTACTTCAAACATAGAGTAAGCATAATTTTGGGAAATTATTTATCATTGACATTGTATCAACAAACAAAATTGTATTTTTCCATCCGCAGTTAAGCATAGTACAGGGCAGGCTCAGAAAATTATACACTTTCTAAATTGCAATAACTTATTTTCTAGCACTGCGTATACGAATAAAATAGAATAGAAAAATAATGTAATAGAAACGAGCCGTTTGGCCCATTCTTGGGTTGATACCCAAGTCCCATGCGTCTAAAGTAAATCCATCAATCATGCACGTACACCTTAATCCCATAAGTCAATTCAGTCACGTATACGCACTTCACTTACGTACAGGTATTTCAGTCAAGCGCATTGATCTCAATCATACACTGGCCCTGTGAGCTAGGGACATAGAATCAGTACGTTCTAATACTGGCGGGTTCGTAATCCAATATTTGTCTAGACGATTTTTTAATGTATTCACAGTGCCAGCAGAAACGATGTTTTCGGGCAGCTGGTTCCAAGTTGCGGCAATTTTAACGAGAAAGAAGTTCATGGCTTGGAATGTCCTGAAGTTTCTCAGTAATAGTTTTTGGCCATTATTTGTGGTTCGCACGTTACCGTCTCTCTCGAAAAGCCCTTCCAAGGTAACATCGTTAAGGCCGTTCAGATAATTATAGGTGTCAATAAGTTGTCCTCGCAGTCTTCTTTGTTTTAGGGAGATAAGTTCAAGGTGTTAAAGACGTCTTTCGTCGCTGAAATAGTGGAGTTCTGGAATCATTTTTGTTGCTTTACGCAGCATTTTTTCCATTTTATTAATATCTCTTCGTATGGTAAGAGACCAGAGTTGCACTGCATATTCCAAGTGTGGTCGGACTAGTGCTTTATAAAGCGGTAATATTATGTTCTTTGACTCGTATGCAAAGTTTCGTGTAATGAAACCAAGAATCCTGCTAGCATTTCTGACGGTTTTTCCACTTGTTTGTCTTTTTTTGGATTTTCAGAGAGAATAACACTTAAATCTCTTTGTTGCTGACAGTTTCAATGGGTATGTCGTTCATCGTGAGTTGGAAATGACGGTTATTTGCACCAACGTGCATTACTGAATATTTGTCAATGTTGAAACTCATTTGCCAGGTTTCAGTTCATTGCAGAAAACAGTTGAGGTCTCATTGGTTAGTTACTCCGTCCGTTTCGGTGAATGTTTTGTGACAGAGTCTCGTGTTATCGGTGAATTTGTTAATTTTATTTATCATTCCGACATCAAGGTCGTTGATGTACATGATGAAGAGGAGCAGGCCTGAAACACTCCCTTGAGGGACTCCTGATGTTACATGCGTCAAATCACTGCTTGATCGTGAATCATCACTCGTTGAGTGCTACCAGTGAGCCAGTTTCGTATCCAGTGGAAGAAGTTGCCTTGTATTCCATGTACTTCCACTTTGGCTATGAGTCTTTCGTGGGGAACTTTGTCGAAGGCTTTTTGAAAGTCTAGGCATACAGTATAAGGTCTACGGCTTTTGCACGGTCGTATATGCTGTTGACTTTTTCAAAAAAGTCAAGGAAGTTTGTGAGGAAGCTACGTTTTTCCCTGAATCCGTACTAGGTGTCAGTAATAAGATTTTGATCATAAATGTGTTTTGTTGTACGGACTTAGAGTAGTCTTTCTATTGTTTTTCTTACGACAGATGTTAGACTTATTTTACGATGGTTATTGGGAGTTTGTTTGTTCCCTTTTTTGAAAACAAGAGTGACATTTGGCTGCGTCCAATCTTCTGGAACTATTTCAGTTTCAAACGATCGATTGAAGATGTTTGTTAAGGGTTCGCTAATTACTTCAGCTGTATTTTTTGTGTATCCAGGGAGCAAAGCCGTCGGGTCCGGTTGACTTATATAGGTTTAAAAAGCTGAGCTGTTTTTCTACCTCTTCTACTGTAAATACACTATCCGTCAGGATTTTCCGAGGATTTAAAGCATGAGGTTGTGAGATTTCAGTAAAGTCTTCGTGAGTGAACACAGAGGAAAAGTATGTATTAAGAATTCTGGCTTTGCTTTTGTTATCCGTTTGAGTTGAGCCTTCAGAATCGATCAAAAGTCCAACGGTGTCTCTTTTGAGTCGCCTGTCATTTACATATTTGTAGCTCTTCGTGTTAGTTTTGGTTTGTACTGCAACTACAATTTCTTTATATCACTTTGAAAAATTTATTGTTCGCTTAACGGCTTTGCAGGTCCAGATATGTTCTTGACAATAGGGTTTTGCTTGGTATCGTTTAAGTCTTTATGACTGTTATCTGGCATTAATCAGGCATTTAATTTCTTGTGAAAACCAAGGAGGGTTATTGGCTGGCCTGATTCGCTTCGTTGGAATATGGTACTCTGTGACAGTTGCAATTTTTTCTCTGAGCATCATGTAGCATTCCTCGGCGTTTTTGTCCCTCATGAGTACTTCGTAGTTAATGCTGCCAAGCTCTTCTTTCATTAGTTCGAAGTTTGTCCCTTTGTAGTCGAGGACTTGTTTTTGTAGAGTCCTTGTGTTAGGGTCTTGTACTTCGAGCGTAAATTCTATCATCTGGTGGTCACCAATCTTGTCCGTAACTTCAAATCCATTGATGCTGAGATCAGAAGTCGTCATGACGAAGTCAAGAATATTGTTTCATCTAGTCGGCTCGTTGACAAGCTACCGTACGGAATCTGTATTCATCAGATCAATAAGTTTGAAACCAGATGTTTGACTTTGACGAGTAGTCCAGTTAATGTAGGGCAGATTGAAGTTTCTTATGATTAGAGTTTCGTGAGGAGCACTAAAGATGTTATCGAGGTAATCATAGAATTTGTCATTTTTCAATTGCTGTACAGGTTGGGTTCCTGTACTCGAGTACAATTTTGATAGTTTGTCTTGGATGCGGTTGGATGGTGAGATGAAGTATTTCCGATTTTTCTACTGCTCACTTAGCTTTGATTTGTAGTTGCTGCTTTTCTTTGATGTAGATAAGAGAACCTCCACCTGTGGTGCTGTGTGACGGTTGGTCGACATAATGCAAAACGTATCCTATCAATGAGACTCCCACTGGGAGATGTCTGCCATTGAGATCTAACCATGTTTCATTGACAGCTTGATGTCTTTCATTGACATCTATAATGTCATTTAGGAGTGACATTTGTTTGACATAGGATATATGACATTTGTCATACATCTTATGTGCATTGTTAAGTCATATGTCACGTCTGCATAGTTATGTCGTTTGGTTGTCGTATTTATTTACTCCGCTGATCAGAAAAATAAGATATTTCAATTTATAACATGCATACTTTCTTGGCCCCGCATTATATGTATGTCATAGAGTCCACGACTGTTTGTCTATTGATAGCCTGTACAGCCTCTATAAGTTTTAGATTGTTCTTTATGTACTTCTTGAGAACAATTTTGAGGCATTTTACCTAATATTTGCGACAATCTATTTCTAAATGACTTAGATTTATTTGAACCTTTTTGTGAAGTGGCACTGAATCAAGATTTTAAAATTAGAATTGGGAACTGCTTTATTGATTTTCTCTCTTATTTTTCCCTAATTAAGTTTACATAGCAAACAAAATTACAGCAATATTTCGTAGCCAGTGTCTCGCACTCAACAAACGCACAAATTTCTTTTTCAAAGATTTGCAGCAGCAAATTTGGCTCCACTAGCTACAGAACACTGAGCATCTTCATCCTATAGGAAGTAGAACTTCGACTACACCACGTTTTACTAGTAATATCCCCTGTAAAGTTTCAGCAGTCCCTCAAGCTGCAGTACACGAAGTTGTTCCATCATATTCGAAGCATAGACGCACATGCTGCAAATTTTCGAACGCTCGCCAATTTTCGTGAAGAGCAGCGTGCTTGCACCTGCTCCTAGATTATAAGTCCATCAGCGATGTCAGCAGCGCCTCCTGACGCTGTCAGGCCTCGCAAATGCTGCGTCTGCTCGTCAGCTTTCATTTTTAGCCTCGTCTCCAGTCAGTTGGAGTATCACATCAGTTTTAAACATAAAATTAATCAATCTATTATGATGCAACTGACTTCTAAATGCTGAATTTATATTTTTACCTGCAAGAAAATAGCATGAAGTTAAGTATGAGAACTATCAATTACTTATCACTCAATTATTTATCTTTTTACTTGCAGTCACACACCTGTTTCACACCTACAAACACACTCTGACAAGTAAACCAGGCACATCAGAAACCAATGAACCTTCATTGTCGATTATACACAACAAAATAACATCTATATTCTGTTATAGCATCGATATTCAGGAACAGGAGACCAATTACACAATTACTTGGTACACGAGCATTTTGCATGGTATTTTGATGTAGATTTATAAAAATATAGTTCAAGAATATAGAGTGAATGTCTTTTCTATGCCTAAATTCGTGTACACAAACATAGTTTCTGTTTTTAAATATTCAAATACTGATAGTACCACGGATAAAACTGAAAAATGTGTATATTTCATAGATCCTTAATTTTGGTCACTTTTAAATCAAGGAATTTTAACGGGTACTATCTGGGCCATGTTATCGGTAGATAAGATAAAGAATGGGAGTTCTGTATATATTGATGAAAAGTATTCATTTAAAACACAATAATTCGTCGTAAATCTTTAATGTATTTATCTTATAATAATTTCAAAATAATCAAATCTAAATATTGAAATTTCCACGGGAACTGGCTAGTCTTGTATATATTTATTGTCTTTTATTTGTTTTTAGCGGCTCACTGATGCATGAACTGTATTGCATGAAAAAAGTTCACATGTAAACGCACCAATTGACAAATAGCAATTTTTTTTAAATAGAACTATGTATTTCTGAAAAAAAAACAGAAAACCAATACGTACGATTCTCTGAAAAATTTATAGTCATTTCTCAGAAAAGGTTGCTACTAATTCTCAGAAAATTTACAAATGATTCTCAAAATAATACTGCTAACTAGACTCAAGGATGTGGAATCTAAAGCGATTTGTGCTTAATGAAGATAAATATAAATAACAATTAAAACGTCATGGTTAAAAAATTACCTGAATGTTATTAACCACACCGAATTTGTTGCCAGAATTTGACGCACATAACTTTTACATTTGCATGTCTCACAGGTACACATGTTATGTATTGGTTAGAAGGGGCATCACGTTCTAATTACAACTATAATATATTCTACTTCAGCATCATAAAAAACTTATTTATTTTTTGATATTGTACCGCCAAGGTCGAAAATAATAATTTTTAACTGTAAATAATGATATAGCCTTAATTTCAAGAAAATGGGATGTTAAAATTTGCCATACAGATTAAAAATTGAAGTCAAATTAGAAGCATTTGCTGTTTTCAAGTAAATCTAACGTTCATTAACCAAAAAACATGTGCAATTATTTCATAAGTAAGCTCTGGAAACTAGCAACATAGTCTTAAAATTTTAGGTCAAATTTTAATATATCTTAAAATTTAAAGGGTTTCTCGTTGGCCAGGGACGAAGAAGAACTCTATCGCCCGCCTGCCGAAGAAGCTGTTGCGATTTCGTGCAAAGTTTTTGCGGTACCGCTTACATCGGCGGGCGAGGCTCTCGTGGAGCGACAAAACTGTTCCGAGATTTTGGAGGCTGTCGAGCAAAAACTGTTTATTTAAAGATAGTTTTGAGGAGCTTTTTTACAAGGAGGACCTGATTAGCATACAAATGGGAAGTGAGACACCGGGAAAAAGAGGGGCTGCTGAAATATCGTGTCATATTACCGGCCATCATGGAGACGGATGAGCGAAACTAGCGCCATCTGCTCGTAATGAGAGGCTCTGCTTGTGTGAGGTGCTCGCTGCCTCCATGCATCCGACGCACGGCCACACAAGTCCACTTTAACGCAACACAGGCCAAGTTAACAGCTACTCGTGGCGTAGTGAAAGCCCCCGATGTGAAAAAAAGTCAATTTGAAAGCTACAATTTTTATTAACGAGTTTTGCTCTTGGATTTAGCAAGTTAGAACTTAGAAAGAGTAAGTAAACTCTAACGTTAGTTAAGAGTTAATTAAGTAAACTCTGTATGTATGTTTAGTCCGTTATAGGATTTGCGCTTAATTTTTCCTTAAACACGTCAAACATGGAAAGAGACTATTATAAGAATAAATTGTATTCATGACAAGATTTGCTCATAATTTTAGGGCAGAAATCACATGGAAAGAATGACATATATGTACGTCAAATTAATATTTTTTTCCGGACGAATAACCTGCCTAACAATTTATTCTACTTGATCAAATGAACTAGAATGTAGTTATGATATACATTAATCATAAGTCACGGATTCATGAAGAAAGAGAATTTTACACATCAGTAAAAATAGAAGCCTTATAAGCCCTAAGGTCTTCCGATGATCTGAAGCGCAAACAACCATCTCACCATTTTGACCAAGCGATCACAAAATTTTGACTCTGTTTGCTGAGTGCTAAGAGACAGTTTGCAATACCCACAAAGAAATTTAAATGGACACAGTGCTTGCTATCATTACATGGGGTAGCGTTTAGACGCTTAAGCGTGTACTTTAACCATGATACATTTACATGCGTTAAAACGACACACAAATACTGCATACTGTAGAGAAGTTTCCAGAGGACTGATCGAGAGCAGCCTTTCTTGGATGTAAAACAAACGAGGAACAAAAAAGTTTAGGCTGATTAATGGAAAGTAGTAAGCAGTATTTTTGATAAAATAAAGTTAATCTAAGGAATGACTTCAGAATATAAATTTCATTATACGGCCTTCGAAACATGACAAGTAACCTCAAGAAGAATATGACTGAGAATCGATTGAATAACGACACTAAATTTGAGAGACAAAAATGAATCATTGCCTTCTCATGAAAAGGAAATCAATCACAAACGAAGTAACAATCACAACCAAGTCCGTCCCTTCTTTGGTCCATCACAAGCGAATCAACAAGTCCGTCCCTTCTTGATTGATCAAAAAACCATAAGGAAAATGTCAGTACTGAGGTTCATTAATTTCTTTTTGTGGTGATTAAGGCGAGTAAAAAGAAAACAATTTTTATTCATAATATAAAAAATTGTCAAAATGTACACAAAAGACAAACAACAAATAATGTTAAAAAAACACGAAATTAAATTTTTATCTGGTGTAAATGATGAAGAATAAAATCTTGAGTATTTCTGAATCAGTCATTAATTAGTTATGTGTTTGCCAGATCAAACCAAGTGTCCAACATTCAAATAAAAACATGAAAAGCATTCAACATATAAAGTATTTGCAATTTGAAAGTTAAAATTGACCAGTTGTGTATGAATGGAGAATCGCTTTCATTTACTGGGAAGCACTCAGGAACAAGGTATAATGATTTCATAAGAGTATTGGGTGCTGGAGGAAAATTACGGTTGTTTTAATTAAGGGTTGCAACGACATGTAACTGTGTGAAAATCATATTCTTTGTTTCCCTCACAACAGCTTCACCTCGTCCTTATAAGAAAATGGCTTGCAAAGGACAAACGTTTCTTGTTAAGCCATTTTTTGCTGTAGCTTAAGAAGCATCGAAAACCGGGTAACTACCACAACAATAAGTTAGTGATTTTTTTAGCTGAGAATTCAAGTTAGGGAAGAATTTATTTCTGGACAGTGTAGAGGAAAATTCTATCTCCACTTCTTTGAAATTGAGTGTGAATCTCGTCTGCGATGCTGGAACTTGAAAAATATTCTACTACTTTGAAGTCTTTCAACGATGTTGTTTTGTTGTTTCTATTTGTGATATACGAAAATTGACTCGTACACCAAAGAATTTTAGGCTAGGAAAGATATAAATGCTCCAAAATTCGTTCGGAGAGTTCATGCCTGCATAATTGGAAGGCGTGTGAGTGTTCTGGTTAGCAGAACCAACTGCTGATACACGGCCCTCTCGACAAGTTAATTAGCGGCTGCTGAAGCTGAAGTCTCGTCCATTTCCTGGTCTTAGAATCCAAGTCGGAAGTCTAAAAGTCGTCTGAATTAGATTCAAGTTTCTAAAAGTTCATGGAGTTTCAAAAAGTTCTTTAAAATTACCGGAGTCAGAATCTTTGGTATAAAAGTTTGAGGAGTCCGTGTCAAGTTTCTGAAAGTTTGAGTAGTCAGTGTCAAGTTTCAAAAAGTTTGAGGGAGCGGTGTCAAGTTTCTGAAAGTTTGAGGACGCGGTGTCAAGTTTCTAAAAGTTTGAGAAAGCAAGGTCAAGTTTCTGAAACTTTAGGGAGGCGATGTCAAGTTTCTGAAAGCTTGAGAAGGCGGAGTCAAGTTTCTGAAAGTTTTAAGAGGAAATGTCAAGTTTCTGAAAGTTTAAAGAGGCGGGTCCAGTTCTGAAAGACTGAGGAGTTGAAGAAAATTTTCGTCAAGAAGGTGGAGTGGGAATATGGAGTATGAAAGTCCGTAGAGCCGGAAAAGATGTATAAATATTTCTTTCATTCGCAATAGAAGCCATAAAGTCAGATTTACAGCAGCTATACAACAGTACAAGCGGTGTGATTTGCGACTGTTAACAACAGCAATAAAGAAACAGTTTAACCAAAGCAATAAATATCATTATGAGTAGCACCAACAACAACAATCACAGTGCTGTTTGAAACATTAACATCAGCAGTACAATGAGCTACGGCCAAACATTAGCACCACAGACAACATTTCTGAGTGAAACAGGAACAGTAGCTTCAGTGGCTCCAGTGGCCGCAGCAGCAGCAACAACAGCAGTGGACTTTAATACATAAACGACACAAGAAGCACATTAGGCAATGGCAGCAGCAGCAGCAGCAGTAGAAGGTGACAAGACGATGAAGTTGCCCTGCTTCTTCATATTAGACGCAAATGATGTCGTGATGCTAAACTGTTCCTTATTGTCCTTGCCACGTAGAGATATTAGCGTTTAATTATTATTTCTTCTCTCAGAAATATTAACTCTGTTATTGTACTATAAAATTCTTGTAACAAGTCCAAGAGATGTTGTACTTCTGTTCTAAATTAATTTCTCAAAATTAAACAACTAAATATCAAAGATTTTCAAAACGGCTTGCACAATGTTTTAGAAATTTTCTATAAAAAGGAAAAATTCAAAATATTTTACAAAGCATTTACTCGTGTACAAAACCAAGAGAAAAATTTAATATTTTGAACATCAGGATTACAAGATAATGAACACCAGCGTTTTAAATAAGGAACTTAAGTAACTTTCTATTTATTAGTAACATCTAGCATAGAACAACCTGAAATATAATATGTTGTACATTAAGATTAAAATCTCAAGTACTTGTCAAACTTCCGTCTAATTTTACAACCTTCGGCCTACCACTTTGGCTTGATGTTGTAGACGTTTGTTACACGCAACAAACAAAATTGTAGTAAAATAATATGCTGTATATGATGACATTTGGAAGGTTGATTAATTTATTGCTCTTCCTGTATATGTATGCATTATACACTTTTATATTTTACGGCTCTTAAAGTTTGAGAAGTTGGATCACTCTGCAAAATAATTCAGAGCTCCTAATTTCTGCCCTATGAATCTTTCATGCTCTTATACCGTTTTACATGAATACCTAATGTTAAAATATCCTGATATATAATTATCTAGATGGTATGATAACATGACATTAAAATTTCCTCCTTGTTATAATGAAACTAGACAGATCCCCTGGAAATTCTACGATTTAAATTTTACTAATTTAAACTTATTATAAACATGAATGTATTAAAGATTTACGACGAATTATTGAGTTTCAAATTAATACTTTTTATTAATATATAGAGAACTTTCATTCTGTATCTTATCTAGCGATAACATGGCCCAGATAGTACCCATTGAAATTCTTTTGTTAAGAAGTGATAAAATTAAAGATCGATGAAATAAAATACATTTTGTATTTGTACCCGGCATACTATCAAAATCTTATTATTTTTCACTTCCATTCTGTACAGGTATCTACCAATAACATGGCCGTGTATAATAAAAAAGATAATAACGGAAAAATTTGAGTATATGTTATAGTGATCCGGAGTTCTTGGTATCCACAAAACAATGCTTGTACTAAATGCAGACCCGTTCTGATTTCAGTTCAATCATTCAGAATAAAAGAAGAAATTTCAAAATTTAGGATAAATTTATAAATGAAACAATAAAATACGTTTATCTACGGAACACAATATCTTTTAAATGACCTCCATTATTGGTCAAACAATGGCGTGTTCTTTCAACGGTGCTGTTCATTACTTTCCTTAATGTCTCTGGTGAAATGTTGTTGATCTCTTGAATGATGTTTAGTTTCAATTGCTGTAAAACATAAGGCATTTCAATGTAAATATTTTCCTTTAAGTATCTCCAGAGAAAGAAATCAGGAGCATTTAGATTTGGAAATCGAGGCGGCCACCGTATATCACCAAAACGAGAAATTATTCTGTTTGGAAAAATTGTTTTTAACATTTGCATTGTTTCTTTCGCTGTGTGCGCTGTAGCTCCATCTTGTTGGAAAAAGGTAATTTCTATGTTAATATCAACAATTTCAGGTATCAAATATTCTTGAATCATCTGTCGATACAGGCTTCCATTCACACAAATTGCATCACCATTAGCATCTTCAAAAAAAATATGGTCCAATGATCCTCGAAGACGTGATGCCACACCATACTATTACTTTAGCCGAGTGAAGTGGACGTTCATGAATTACTTTTGGATTTTCTGAAGCCCAGAATTTACCATTTTGCTTATCAACAAAACCACTGAGGTGAAAATGTGCCTCATCAGTCATTATTAATTCTTTACAAAGTTTAGATTTTCTCCAAGCTGCAGAAATCTATTCGTAAAATTTAATCGCTTTTGGTAGTCCGTAGGATGGATTTCTTGAGTTAATTGAATTTTATATGGATGATACTTTAGATCTTTTACCAAAATACGTTGCAGTGAGGTACGTGACATTCTCAGTTGAATTGAACATCTCCTAGTTGACGTTTTGGGCCTATCAGCCACACTCGTTGCAACAAGCTGAATTGAAGCACCAGTTCGTATGGTCCGTGACCTGCCACAACGTTGTCTGTCTGCTGTTGTCCCAGTTTCTCTAAATTTCAATATCATTTTTATACACTTCTTCGAAGGACTTTTTTCAATACCATCAATATTCATGTAATTCCTCTGAACTGCAGTAACCGAACAATTACATCGGAAGTAAAGTTCCACTATTTTTCTCGTTATTCCATTGCGTAGCAATTCATTTTGCGGGGTGGATTTTATGAATTTTTTGGGCTATGTGTTGTGATTGTCCGTAGACTTGATACGCTGGTAGAAAACTTTGAAATCTTCTCGTTCATTCTGAATTAATCAAATCTCTTCACCATTTGTAGTTTTATAGCTATAATAGTTATAAAATGGTACCTTACTTATGGTCCACCCTGTATATGTAGAATGTAGATGCCCTGGCATTTCCCTCTTATATGATGGAGGGCAATTAAGCCTCGAAAGAAGAGGAGTATTTTTGCTTACTACAAGAGAATTTCTTCAGTTCTTTCGCTTTCGAGACTCAATAAATGAAAAACAATCCATGTTTCGTTTTAGATAACTCCAATCATTAGCTGTAAGAACATGTAAAACGGAAATGGAGAAATTTCATGAAGAACTTTTGGAAATTTGCACTAAAATTCTTCTATGATTAATGTTCTTCGCCCTCAGCATAGTTGACAAACTTACATGCTAACTTGAACATTAACTACTTCTATGTGAACATTTTTTTTGAATTGCTATGAGAAATGAAATAAACAGCATTTTTTGAATGATTTTAACTTTGCTATGAGCACCCATACAAAACTCTACGGAGCGATGTTTCCAAGTATCACTCTTCCTGCAGTGCCAAGTACATAAGTCTAACTTAAGAAGACAGCGTTGGTGTTAATAAAGCAACTATTAGCTATAAAACGGAAGTAACATTCGTGTTGAGTCCTTGACGCGAAGCCTCAAAGACTATAAAAGACCTCACCTACCCGTGATTATGGCTGGTCAAGAGACGACAAGTAGGTCTATACAAAATGATGTTACGTATTTTCTCATTGCCTTTTAGCTCGGTTATGGAGCCCTAAAAATATTTATATTATACATGAGCAAATAGCGGTACTTACTTTTGCACGAAAGACTACACTCACTCAGTCTTATGATATACTGGCTCTTTTTTTTGAGCCATGTTGTTCTGAGGAGAGAAGAAAATGGGCATGAAGAAGGCAAAAACAGACGAGTAGAGCAAATGTTTGCTTTTAATGAAAGCAAATGCAAGTATATAAAGCGTTTTTAGTACTAGTTCTTTTGATTATTTCAGTGAAGCCAGATAAGATTTAATTTGTTCACCATAATATAGAGCTATTAGAAGATACATGGAACATGTTGAACCCCTAATATTTATCAATGTTGTAGCATTTTGTTATATTTACATTGAAAAATTTACATTAATGCTTTTCATCGTGCTTGCAAAATATTTAGGACCCTGTGCATTATTTTTAAACAGGTGGGGGGAGTTGTTGGATAGACGGCGCGAGGGAGCATAATTGTTCGCAGCTACACTTATACTAGAAGCATTATTGTATAACTATTTACAGGTAACTTCAAGATATGCTGAAGCTCAGACTCCACACAAATGTTAATGAAAGATATTTACAGCTTACACTTTCTGCAAGTTTTGAAAATCAAATGAAAAAATTCACAATGAGCGACAAAATCGATTTTTATTTGAAGAAATCAACCCTGAGCGGGGTTCCTGTGAAATGGCAGTTCGAATAAAAGGATAAAACACACTTTAATTTGAATTGAAACGACGAACATAACAAAATATATGACGACGGCACACTTTTATCTACCCGTATATATTATAACAGTTATGTTTTACCCAAACACTTTATATTTAATAAACATCCTCCTCATGAGGTTTTTGGCCATCAAAATTTTGTTATTGCTGTGCCACTTCCTGTTTCCTAATCGAAAATTAAAGAGAAACACAAAATGATCTGCAATTTCTTAACGTAATTTAATCGCAGGTGAAAATTTTTTGTAGTTTCATTGTGCCATTTGATGCTTTGGTTCATCAGTCATGAAGTAACATGTACCACCAGCTTGGTCGACTGGTGAGCGAATCTGCTTGCGAACGGAAACACCCGGGTTCGAATCCCGCTGCCGACATGGTTGACACGGCTAGAAATACGGCATGGGACTTGGGTAAACAACCGAATAATTATCGAAGTAATTATCCGACTCAAGAATGGGCCAGAAGGTTCGTTCCTATAGCCTCATTCTATTCTATTCTATTCTATTCTATTCTACAACTATGTGACTAGTACGCTGGTACGATAATATTCAACGTGTACAAAAACTGTTTAACTAAAAATAAAACAATAAAACTTAGCTGGCACAAAAAGCTATTCAACCAATACGATGAAATTGAATTTGTACGGAAATTGATTTATACAGTTTAAGAATTGTATCAATTTATATGTTTGTCAATGCTCCAGTTACCGTAAAAATCAAGTCATTGTAAGATAGAAAGAATGTCATACGAAGTAAAAAAACATAAATTGGTTACTGTTTATTTCCTACCTTGAAAAATATAACCATATTTTCATTGAGAGAACAATTAATGACATTATGTTACCAATGTCGTAGCATTTCATCACAATATATAAATGAAAAGAATTATTCTCCAGGCTTTTACTGTCAAACAGACGGAAAGATTAAAGCATCAGGATGAAATTGAACGCAGAACTTCCAAGTTGTTAATCAGTTCAGAGCTTGTGCATGATAATTACGAGCTCCAAATAACTCCATGAGTCTAATTTTATGGCAACAAATAGGCTTACGAATCCGAAAGTTCCATCATTGAACGACTTCCAAGTTGAAATAATTTTGAAAAGTTTCTAATTAGTCTTCATCTCGAAATTTAAAGATTAGAATTATTCCGAGTATTTATTAGCTCGAATTACCTAATAAATTGAAACTGATGAATAATCCTTAGTTAAAATACACAAAACACTTAAATATACAAAATTCAATACACAAAGTATCAAAGTGTTCTGAAAATTAAATGGTAAATTATTCTTTATTTTTAATTAAATGACACATTATTTTTCCTAGCATCACATGGCTCATATGGTATCAAAAGATTCAACAGCTGACACAGAGTCCCAAGTGCATGTATTGTCTAAAATATATATATATATATAAACACAACGGCGAACATTCAAGTCTAAGAAGATCCAGAGGAAATGTGCCATCAATGTTCTATTCTAGTATTACTTGCTAACTTCCTGTTATTTCTCAAGCATACTGATTTCAGCACACAAGATTTGAATGATGAACTGTTCTACTTTCGGAGCGACTGAAGTTGTCAAATAGTTTCAAGCCGGAAAGCGTTTAAATTTTTAAATTATTCAGACTATAGAAACACAGAAGACAATAGAATGAATACAGGCCATTCTTATAAACGTAAATTCTTTCCATCATACGCGATCATCTTTCCATCTTTCATCCCGGTTTTCTTGTTTTAAGACGCAGAGAATATTTGATTATATTGTAACATACAAAAAATTCAAGTTTTTAATCATTTAAAGCTTTAACTAATTCCTAGCTTTAGTAATTCCTCACTAGAAATTAGTTTTAGGTTTTACCAGTTCTAGTGTTCATTGTTCCAGGTACCCACGCGTCCTAGTGTTCATTGTTCCAGGTACCCACGCGTTCTAGTGTTCATTGTTCCAGGTACCCACGCGTTCTAGTGTTCATTGTTCCAGGTACCCACGCGTCCTAGTGTTCACTGTTCCAGGTACCCACCCCGTCCTAGTGTTCACTGTTCCAGGTACCCACGCGTCCTAGTGTTCATTGTTCCAGGTACCCACGCGTCCTAGTGTTCATTGTTCCAGGTACCCACGCGTCCTAGTGTTCATTGTTCCAGGTACCCACGAGTCCTAGTGTTCATTGTTCCAGGTACCCACGCGTCCTAGTATGTAGAGTAACAAATTTAAACTTGTGGCGACGTGCAGGGCGCGTAAGGGCGAGCGCCTCACGACGTTTGCACTAACGAAGGGAAGGTAGCACTAACCGTCCCATCACACCTACAAAATACGGACACAGTCAGGCTCCCAGCCTCTAAAAACGGACACCTGATTGCACTTCTCATTACCCAACCTGCATCCCCACCCCAAAACCGTTCATTTGAGTAGGGGCGCTAGTTCTGAAATATTTATTAACAAAAGTCGTTGCTAAGTGTTCATTGTAAGCAGCCTGGACGGCAACTTTGTATATTCTTACTCAATGATTTGACAACTATTGAGGTTTTAAAGCAACAATTATTACGGCTGGTAATGCAGGTATGAATTGGGAAGACAGTTTCTCAGAAGAACTGGACACTTCGAAATGTTGGCCTGTTCAACGTAGAAAAGATGTACTCATTAGTTTTCTTTGTTCTGAAAACTTTTCGTTGTATTTTGATTAGAAGAATTCACGTAGAAACTTTTAAAGAAAAGAAATGAAAAGACAGATATCGTATCTCCAACAAAGGTAAGCACGTCAAAGTTTCAGGAAACTTTGGAATAAAACTATGGATCATCATATGCAAGGAATAATGTAATGCTTTTAGCACCGTAACACGGTAGTATCAAAGTTTTGGTTCAAGGAAATGAACTATTTTTATCCTTTTTCACATTTTAGGAAAAAGTATGATAACCAGAGTGAAAACCACAAGATACTATGGCAGGGGTAAGCTGGTGGAAGCAGTCAGATCCACCACACACTAATAACTAAACAACTGGTAGCTTTGTGACACAAAATAATTCATAGTGCTTGCTCTTGGTCAGTTTTCACAGCTGCATGAGTCTTTTGATTAACCTTTGATCCCCTCAGTTGTCATGCAAAAATAGCACTCTAAGTATTTCATTGCGGTGCTGTATTTCAGAACAGTAACAGTAATAATTAAAAAGACGTGCAGTGCCTTGAGAAGAGCAATACGGACATTATGAGAGTGTAAATGAGAATACTTCACATGGGCAGCTCTCTAACTGCTGGTGGTCCTAACTAATAACATGGAATTACGGGTAAGTAATTCTAGACTCTATACCTTGATGCATGCAAACTCTATTTGTTTAGTTCATCAATTATTACAGTAGCTGCTTTCTAATTCCTTCTCTGTACTTTTTATGACTTTATTCCTAAATGGGGAATTTAAAGGTATTTTTTGGGTCATTATCATAACATTTTAAGCGGTGGGGTACTCAAGCTAAAAATGAAAGTTAATTAATAGGCCTGATGTATCCGATCAAACTCTAAGTCCCCTCATAGAATTTTGCTTAAGGGAATTGCGCATGTATGATTCTTAGCTCTCTGCTTACAACGGGACAACTTTGCCATAGTAAGAAGTAAAGCAAGAATAAATATTTATAAAAGGAAGAGTACACTGACGTATCTCTCTATGGTGTTACAGAATTACTTGCGACACAATAACAGCATCTCTGTCAGCTGCAGTGCCAGTTGCAACGCTGACAATGTATAAAGCCATCGGCAGCAATAGCATCAGCATCGTGATGCATTACTTGACATCGAGCTGCAGTATTCAGCATTTTCACAGCACCTTCTGGAACGTGCAGTATCAGTTGTTTTATAAGCACGATCACTGTTACTGCTGCGTCAACTGCAGTGTCAACATCAGTGTCAATTGCAATATCAGCATTAGTATCAGTTGCAGTGTTAGGATCAGTGTCAGCTCCAGAGCCAAACATCAGTGTCAGCTGATAGTTGATGTGATGATGCTGACAGTTGCAGTGTCAGCACGATTGCCGTCGCTGCGGCGTCAGCTGCAGTACCAGCATCAGAGAGCCGCCGTAATCATGTTAGAGGCCGCGATTGAGCCATTCATACCTCACAAAGCTGGTGTTAGGGACGCTGGCGCTGGAATGCTAAGTAGCTCAGTCGCCTTCCCTGCATCCAACTCAACTAAGCCTAACCTTAGCCAGGCTTAACCTCTAATGCACCCCATCACATGTCCCATTCAAGTCCGTTCCAATAAAATAATCCGCTCTGACCTATCTGTAACTCCTGCCAAAATAAAATGATCTAAAAGGAAGCTCAAATTAATCTCCGTCAAGGCTGACAGTTCGCTCAAATCCGATCTGTGTCTGTGAGTCTCGCTGATTTTTGTATTTTTTGAACGTTTTCAGTTTTGGCTGGGGAGGGTGAGGATGCGTGGAGCAAGTTTCAAAAGTCGAGTTAGAGAAGGCGAAAAATTGTAGGATTACGCCCATATTTGCGCAGCTGCACGAATTTTTCGAACGTGAGAAGCGTCCGGTCGTGCGACACTGCCGTGACCTCAGGTGATGACGGCAGTACGGAGCGAAAATTTCTGCTGTCGTAGTGTTTACTAACGAAGGTTTTGTGTGTGATTTTTGCATGTTGGTTTACTGCTACATATTTTTGAGAAGTCGAGATTTGAAGGCTGTACAAAGACAAGGCTGGTTATGAAGAGTTAGACAAACAGCATGAAGATGTAGACACGACCTGAATGGTCACACCTGTGTCTTAAAAAGTGATCATGTGTGTAGAAAACCCATAAAGTTAACCAAGGAGGACTAGAATGCAGACTAGCACTGAGCACACTGTGCTAGTATAAAAAATAGTTTTTTTTGAACTCCGATGGTGGATAGTTTTATGTTAAAGCTGCGCCACATTCCCTCTACATATATATATATATATATATATATATATATATATATATATATATATATATATATTATGGGTACCGAAAAGTTCTGTCCTAATTTTTGTTAGGAATAATAATGAAAGAAATATAACTGAAAAATCTTTATTGCTCAACAAAATAGTCACCATCATTAGATATAACCTTTGTCCATCTACTTGGGAGCTTCTTAATCCCCCTTTTAAAAAAATTATATCTCTGGAAGAAATAAAGGAATTGAACTCCGCTTCAACCTCATGAACATTTGTAAATCTTTTTCCGTTGATGAAATGCTTTAAAGAACGAAATAAGTGAAAATCTGATGGAGCGAGGTCTGGCGAGTATGGAGGAGAGGAAGAACTTCCCAACCTAAGAACTTTATTTTTTCTTAGGTTTGTTTGGCTGAATGGGGTCTAGCGTTATTGTGTTGTAAACTGACTTTTTTCCTGTGCATTAGATCCGAACATTTTTTACGCAGGGCGATGCATTTAAACGTTCGAATTGCTAAGAGTAAAAGTCTGCAGTTACAGTTTGTCCTTGCTCCAATAAATCAAAGTTAAAGAGAAGAAAAGAAAAGAAAAGAAAAGAAAGCAGGACTTTCCGGTATTCCTAATATATATATATTTATATATGTATATATATGTATATATATATATATATATATATATATATATATATATATATATATATATATGAGTACCGGAAACCCATACCACAAGCTCTTAAACTTAATAGCCAGAAACTGTCTTGACTATCATAACAAATGTTCGAGTTCAATAATCAAAAGGTGTGTTTTTCAATTTTTTCCCTATGGGCGAAATACATATCAAAGAAACTGATGAAACAAAGCAAAAATTTAGAATGCAAAGACTGAAGTAATATTAGATATCGTAATCCGTTTTTCTGATGAAAAATTTATAACACAAGTTCTTGTATCTAAAATAATGTTCCTAAATAAGTAAGGTGAAATACTGCTATGAATTTTTATCTTTTAAATTCACAAGGTAGACATAAACAGAACTAAAAAGTGGCGGCGGCATAGATAGCTGCTTTCTAATGCAAGACAGATCACCGAGTAATTTGTTCTGGTTAACCCCTCTGTGTCCTGTAAAGAACATGACTTATTATTTAGCAGCGTAAGTTCTGATAGAATGGCTAATTTGTCCAATGACATGCTTCTTCGTACCACCAACAGCTCATTACATGCTTCTTCGTACCGCTGCTCATTTTTGTGATGTCAGACCACCTGTGTGAAGGACAGTCTGTACATCTGTGAAGAGATTCATTCAAGAGAAACGCTTGAAATCAGCAAATTGTGAAGTCTGTGTAGCAAGAAGTTGATGTTCCTCAAGTGCCACGCTGGAGATCTTAAAATCAACTGACGATCTACTATCAGTTGGCAGCGTAAAGATGTATCTTCCTAATTCAAAGTTGCCTTATTAACTAGCATTTACAAATGAATGTAGTAAAAATAATGTATTAAATTACGAATGGAATTTTTAATTATTATTTTATGTTGATAATTTGTTGAGACATCAATGATCATAGATAAACCTGAAAATAAAGCAAATATTAAGTTACAATAATTGTGTATTCATTGAATTATTATAGTGCCTATGAGCTAACTTTGCATTTTTAATAATGAATAATGTTTAGTCAAACTCAACTGACCTCTTGCCACTTGCAGCTTGTACCACTAAAGGACTTCATAAAATCACGCTGCTGCAAACGCTACTTCACATCATGAAGTATGTAAATGACATACATACTTGCAGCACTCACCATTTGTTGCAGCTCAAAATTAATGGGAAAAAATTCGATACCTGAAAAAGGGTCATATGGTCGAAATGACTCAAAGATAAAAAATCATTGTATGTTGATAGTGAAAGTACACTTGCTAAATAATTTATTAAAACCTTACAAAAAAAATGAAGAACGTTGAACGGAAAAAATGAAATAAATTCTTCTAAATCCCTGTAGGGTTTGTACTTCATACATGTTTCAGTCCACATAAATAAGATTAAGCATGAAGGATCAAAGCAAATACATTGATGCACTACTTACATGTTGTACCAATGATAACACATATGAACTAATTAGTTTATTGCAGATTGAAATATCCAATGCCTCTGCTACACATTTAAAAAAAACTATATTTTTGCAGAACACTCCTCGTAAAACCACAAGAAAGCAAAACTACGTTAAACTCAACACCAACCTCGTCTCACTTATCAGTGGAGTCCTGTTTTTCCAAGTGCGGAGAACCTCGTTCCAGAATACTGGACTACTCTGACCTGAGCGCGTTAGAATAACAGGACCAGAATAGCGGCTCCGTAACGAAAAGCTCTGGGAAACATCGGCTAATAAGGGGCTTTGATCGCTGAGATTATTGCTCCAAGGCATCGTTCAGTGTAGCTTGGAACGACTGCTCCCATGTCATGGACGAGTCAAACATTGATGGGTGACTTCCAGCGTGAGAGTTACTTCCTAGAATGTTCCTAGAGTGAACCTAGAATTCTTAGCTGTAGCTAGCGTTTGAATTCCTCTAAGGCTTTTCCTTTCTTTTATTAGAAATTGATCGCAGTTTTGTACTCTGTTCCTCTTAGCGTGAAGCACTGACTGAACTTGTGTTTGAAGTATAAGAAGATTACCCTCTGGCGGTATTTTAACTCAAGCATCTTTTCATTAGCCAATTCTTGTTAGATGCTTCCATTTCATCTGGTTAAGAAGCATTGCAGAAGTTCTTTTCGCTTTCTTAACCATTGAATGTTGAAACCTAATTGAAGTTATCAGTGTGCCCGGCTGAAGCAGTGGACGTACCCAAATTTCCGTCACTTCCGAAAGCATCATCAGGTAAGCATGGCCCGTGGTTACTCTAACGTTACAGATGCGATTGAGGTTGACTGAGTTCCATAGGTCGGTTAAGTTTAGTCTGAGATTGAACAGGATGCGTGACCATGATGTATCCTGGTGTGGACCCATGTGGTCCCAGAGGTCCACATGCTCTGTTCATGTCACACTAAGCGCAGAGACACTGTCCGAACCTGACCTCATCTACCGAATGCCAAATAGTTATCAGTATTACCACGATCACGTACAGGGCAAAGAGTGACCCCAAAGGCACAATTGCCACTCGTGTTCCCTGAGCGTTCTCGCCAATAGTTTGCCAGAATCCTGGAAGTGGAGGACATGAAGTTTCGTTGAGAAATTCCAGATAGCAAATTATTTATTTCTCTTAGTCTTCTTTACGCAAGAGATCGCATTCTCTTTGAGACAACTCTGTTGAAATCCAGTCATTTGTGTCTTCATCAAGACATTCGTATTTTAAATTTTTCGTTGTGTTAACATAGCAATCGCTTTTAGTGAACGTAACACTGAATTAGCTAGGGACAAGTTATCGACACGTCATATAACTGTCGGGTTGCGTTTGTGCGTAGCAGTACCGTTTGTTGCGCAGAGCATTCTTTTCCCACACACTGTCTTGTCTGCGCTTCCTCAGGGCATTCTCTTCGAGTTTTGCCTCTTCATCGGCTGCAATGTCGGCTGGACCAGCCGGATCGACTAGAACAACTGGACCAGTTGGACTCACACCCATCTTGCTGCCGTCGTCTTGACCGACGTCGCCTTAGTCTACATCACTGCCCAGAATACCATAATAAAAGCTGCTGCTGTTGGGTTTTTTCATGATAGTACTGCCGTCAGTGGTATCTTCGTGATTGATACCTCCGTTACTGGTACCTCTGTTGCTGGTACCCCTGTTGCTGGCATCTCCGTTACTGGTACCTCCGTTGCTGGTACCTCCGTTGCTGGCATCTCCATTGCTGGTATCTCCGTTGCTGGCATTTCCGCTGCTGGTACCTCTGTTGATGGTATCTCTGTTGCTAGCATTTCCATCGCTGGTACCTCTGTTGCTGGTACCCCTGTTGCTGGCAGCTCCATTGCTGGCATCTCCGTTGCTGGTACCTTCGTTGCTGGCATCTCCGTTGCTGGTACCTCTGTTGATGGTATCTCTGTTGCTAGCATTTCCGTCGCTGGTACCTCTGTTGCTGGAATCTCCGTTGCTGGTACCTCCATTACTGGTACCTCCGTTGCTGGTACCTCCGTTGCTAGAACCTCTGTTGATGGTATCTCTGTTGCTAGCATTTCCGTTATTGGTACCTCTGTTGCTGGTACCTCTGTTGCTGGTACCTCTGTTTGTGGTTAATACATTTGTTCTGTTTTCGTTGTCAGCCTCAGCACTGCTAATGCCACTGTCCGTTTTATCACCACCTCCTGTTTATTAATTGCCGTCAGCACCACCACTACCGCCTTCACTGTTGGTGGCATCCTCCTGTTTCTGAACATCTCTGTTTGGTGAACCTGTTGAGTCTTTGCCCCCTTAATCAGCGCTAATATCGTCGTTCTTGGTTATCTCTTGTCCTGCTTGCATGTCTGTTTTCAAGAAGCACTCTGTGCTTTCCTCGTGGAAATCTGCTCTCGAACAATTGTCTCTAGTCACTTTGTACTCATGGACTCGCGATCCCAGGTAACGACAATGGAGTGATCCGTTGTGTTACCTGACTCTGGACCCCACACAGTTGGCAGGGTTCACCTCGACGACCCTAGCACTACCCTCATCATATCTACACACGAGGCTGCTCGCGTAGCTCAGCATGAAGTGGAACACGATCACACCCAAAATCAGGCACGATGCTATGCTGATAATCCTCAACAAAAACCGGCATCTGCTGTACACAACTACGCCAAAAAGGCCGTAGAAGCACAAAGCGAATAACATCATCATCACTAGGTAGTATTAACTGGACGCTGGTCTTAGTATCGTAGGAAGCATCATCGTCACTCCCAGACCTAGCGAAAACACCATCAGAATGGCATGCATCAGCAGCATCGCCAATCTCCATCTTATCCTGTGCCTGATGATGTGCGGTGGGATACAGTTGTACATTTTTTAATTCCGACCCGGAGAGGTTTGTTTTTCTCTGAAGGTTTCACAAAGTAGAAGTAATCTTAATCGATTTCAGAAGTTGAATACAATTTTCAATTGCTTGTTGAAATTTTCTTCGCTATTGACCGCAAATGTTTTGAAAAGTAATGCGAGATATCCACTCAATTATTTCAAAAAAATATTTTATAGCACCCGGCCGTTTACTCTAAATATTGGTATTGTGGATACCTGGAGATGAAAGGAACTTGAAAAAAAATTGACGCCGATCTCAGACGTGAAAGTTTTGTTCATAGAGTGAATTTTAAATATACCATGAATCCTATCAATTATCGTATTTATTGTGCAATCACACGTACAAAAATTTGTAAAAATATTCTGCACTTTACAATTTCATGTGAATTCAAACTGTAACATGGATCCCCGTTGCCCGTCATGAGGAACAAAATATGAACATGCTTCCAATTTTATTCTTACAAGTTTTTACAGCTATGCTTATTCTTCTTGAGAGACAGCGAAATTTTTCACGAAGTTAATTTGTGAGAGACCAAATGAACGTAGACAATTTTTTTCATTTCTTAAACAATCATAGCGTCTAGTAATGTAAAGATTTCAGCATCAATTCGAGTTATTCCTTACCCTAAAAAGAATTCCACGCTGGAGACTCCAATGTTCAGCAAAATATTGCAGAAATAACTGCTTTGCAACGTGCTGCACGTACACGATGTCTTCCAGTCGAGGCACGTGCTTGAGCCACCTTTTCTCCACGTCTAGAATGTAATGAATGCATGAAAATAAGATCTGAACGAGGAGACAATCGAAAAAAGAAAGAAATTTACAAAAATGTCCAGCACTGAAGTCTTTGAAGGAGGAACCTTAAAAAGACATCAAGGTTCGGAAAACTTAGTGCGCTTGTTTTCAAGTTGAGAATGTGTGTGGGGGAGGGAGGGAGTGACTTGAGGGAGGGGGTACACTCGAGGGTTGGATATCGAGGTTAAGGGAAATTGGGTGAATAAGGATTGACATTTGATGCTAGGGATATTAAAGTTGAGAGGGGTTGCACGCTAGCGTTTTCACCTCTTTCTGAGTGATTAAGAATATGCAGTATTCAATTATTAGAAATAGTTTATATTACCAACGTTAGTTGTTCAACAACTACTAGGCTCTTTATAAATGCTAAAGATTTTAAAGAATAAAAAATCTGAAGCAAGGAGTCTTCACGTACCGAGGCAATCAAAATACAGTATTTTAAGACTATAGAGTATTAGAGATTATTGGAGAATACAGTATTTTAAGAGTACAGAGTAATGAAGATTATTGAAGAATACAGCCATTTAAGATTACAGAGTATTGGAGGTTATAGGAGAATACAGCACTTTAAAGACTATAGAGTATTGGATATTATTGTAGAATACAGCAATTTAAGATTACAGAGTATTGGAGATTATTTGAAAATACAGCATTTTAAGACTACAGAGTATTGGAGATTATTGGAGAATACATCATTTTATGACTATAGAGTATTGGAGATTATTGGAGAATGCAGCAATTTAAAACCATAGAGTATTTGGGATTACAATTTTATAGATTAACATGGGTGCCAAGAAGATTCACACATACCTCTCGACCTCTGAATGTTATTCCCCTTATTTGGATAGTTTTAATACGTAGAGGAAGATTACCAGCCATTCAACCAACTAAAAAATAGAATTCAGAAGCCTTGCACAAAACTACGAAACAACCTCTGGTAGACGCGGATACATTTTCAGAGACGCACGTAGAGGTAAATATAGAGATCAAAAAAGAATTTTATTTCTTTTTCCTAAAATAAATACTGAAACACAACATGGCTTTGTTCAACATAGGCTGCAGCAGAAATAATTATTTTACTTAGTGCATATTTTGAAAATTTATTGAGAGCTACTCTACCAGTTACATAGAATTGGGCTCACGTGTTCATATATGAATAACAATATACTCATTTGTGTATGAAGCGTGGCCCAAAAAATCTTAACCGAAATCTTATTATCATTCATCGATATTCTAGATAACAATATAAAAAATTGCAATAAAATTTCGGTCAACTTTTTTGGGTCAGCGTGTACAGAAAGTTTTTCAGGGAATGTTATTGGACGAAAACAGCACTGCAACTCAAAATAGTAACACACCTCTAATTCATACTCTAGTTAGCAGGTGCACTTGCTGGAGCCACCGTCTGCAGGTAGGACGAACCTCCGCCCTGTTAGTCAAGGGGGTAAAATTAACAGAACGTTTGTGTGATCCCACATATGAGTAAGTGGACTTACAAGGTTCAAAGCGTTCAGGTCTTGTAAACATGTGAGGGGAAAAGGTTCTTCTGAGGTATAGTGCATTTTAAGGCAAACTATTAAATTTTCCTTTAATTTTTTCGCATAATAACAAAATGATTGCATTTGTTCATGTATACCACCAATAGCAGCAAACCTGCAATGTTCTCAAGACAGTTCCCTTTTTAAGACTAAGAGAAGACAATTCATCTTGTGCGTACATTCATCTCAAAATTACAGGTTATCGTGCAAAAATGTTGAGTCCGAACTCTCAAGGTTCTCCTAAATAGATCAACTCTGTCCTAAATACAGCAAACCTCACACATACATGTACGGATATAGAGTAACCATTCCGTAAATATAGAAACCTTAGCCCAAATAAAGGAGCCATCACTCAAATAGAAAAACCTATTTAATTATAGAGCTACTCTCGTTCAAATAGAATAACCCTCCCCCAAATAAAGCAACCCTGTCCTAATTAGAGTAACCCTGTCCCAATTGGAGTAGCCCTGTTTCAATTAGAGTAACCCTGTTTCAATTGGAGTAACCCTGTCTCAATTAGAATAACCTGTATCAATTGGAGTTACCCTGTATCGATTAGAGTAACCCTGTATCAATTGGAGTAACCCTGTATCGATAAGAGTAACCCTGTATCAATTAGAGTAACCCTGTATCAATTGCAGTAACCTTGTATCAATTAGAGTAACCCTCTATCAATTAGAGTAATCCTGTATGAATTAGTGTAACTCTGAATCAATCGGAGTAACCCTGTATCAATTAGAGTGACCCTATATTAATTAGAGTAACCCTGGCTCCAACAAAGCAACTCTGTCCTCGCTAGGGAGCCTATAGTGAATCGCATGGCTACACTACAAACGAATACCGCGACGAGGCTAGCTTTCATCGACCAATGAGCAAACAGGACAGAAGGCGTTAATCCAGCAACAAGGCTAGGCCTTGTTACTACCAGAAGCACGACATTAACCAATGAGCAGTCACACTCAGGCAGTAGAGCCCAGCCAACCGACCTATACAACGAGGCTGCAACGCTCTGCGTCACGGAGACGGATGTATGGTATGCTACGAGGAGCTCTCACAGCGAAGTCACCCAGGAGTCAGCTACTACCACCAAGATTGTGATTGGATTGCCGCCCCCCGTATTTTCGTAAATATTTCTTTTTCTTCATTTTTCTGTGTCTTTTTCTAACTAACCAGTATTTTCCTAAGTCTCAAGTGTTGCCAGTTAGGAGTAGATATCCCTGTACCAAAAGGGGCCAGACCGTATGGGCAAACCCCAGTAAGTTAGGCAAGGATCCCTGACTGAATAAGACTGCACCTTTCAGGTAGGCTAACCAAAAATATTAGGTATAGGTTGTTAGAAAAATTACATCCTCATTTTTGTGTTCTTTCCTAATTCTTTTACTTTGGTACCCAGAACACTGATATAACCACACTATGGAACAGGTAAATACAACACTTTCAAAATGCCTCAATTTGGGAAGCTCCTTTTGCGCTTCCTTAACCCTAGAGAACTCCGGACAAACCCAAACTTTATTAAACCATTCAAAAACATTTAAAACTACTACTGACCAGACTCCGTGAGGTAGGGACCAGCTACAATGCCTTCACGGAGTTCGAATCTGATGTCGAAAAACTTCTAACCCATAAAGCCACGACAACACTAACATACATTGGCCTTGAAGCCCGATTGCTACCTAAAATCAGAGCTCAACGTTCCGTTGTCTGCAGGCAAATAGACAGTTGGATTGGAGGAAAGCCAGCAGGCGAACTCAATCAGGAAATTACATACCACAACCAACACCTTGAGGTGCGGGAAATCATCAAGTTTGGTCAATATACACACGTCTTTAAATAGAATTTCCAACCATTAATATGGCCAGTCATGCTCTCCAACATGGAATACTCTGCGAACACGTAAAAATAGTCCCATCTCAAATTCAACAGACAGGAGAAGTTCATTGACATTCTGATCTGCATTAACTGCTATAAAATGGAACAACATGCAACGAAAGATTGCCCAACCCCCAACCTAACAATATGCTCCGAATGTGCGGGAAATCAGAGTTACAAAAACTTCACGTCCTTGACCAAAAAATGCTTGAACTGCCAAGGAGACCACTGAACAATGGCAATGAGCTGCCAACTAGAAAGGTAATTATTAAAAACAAAACTAAGCTATTGGAAAAAAAGCAAAAGAAAAACAAGAACAGATATACGCAAAAGCACTTGAAAAGACAATCAGACAGAAGGAGAAGCAAGAAGAACGAGTGAAAAATACAGCAGAAATGATGTCAGAGAGTGGTCTAGCCGCCTTGATCATTATCCTAGACGCACATGTCGCTAACATAATAACCCCTGGCTCCTATAACTCCCACATTAACAAAACACTGAAAAGAAACAACATGCAACCTATTGAACTGGACATTAACCCTGACTCTAAAGAACTTTTCAACAACGATCTGTTGATATACACAATAAACGTAATACGCAAACTAAAAATGCGGTCCGAATCAGACACAAGTTCGGAATCACAGGACTCGCATGCACCGGAGAAAGACGAGGAGGAAATGGAGGAGGAAGAGATGGAGACGAGTAGAAGTCAAGAGGAGGCACAAGCAATAGCGTTGAAATCCAAAGATAGTACAAGAGCCCCAGATATGAAACCAAAGCCGAAGAGACTGCCACAACGACAACCAAAACCAGTTGAACAAGTAGCCGTACGACCGGCATCCAGATACGATATCACCATCTACGCCGTTGACGGTAACAAACGTGATCCATTGGAAGAAGAGCTGTCACTAATGGTTCACCAACAACAAGCAAAATATCATCTAGGACCAAAATGTACTCAATCACAGGATGTTGTAAAATTTTTCTTTGAAAACTGTAAAATAAAATAATTCAAAGAAACAATAGTATGGGTTGGAGAACAGGAGTTGAAGAAGATTAGATCTGGCACCTAAAGAACACCTAAAGAAACGGTCCAGAGATGGAAAGAAGATATGCAGAGAGAGACGACTCAAAGTAATGCAGCACAATGTATTGTGCTGAAAAATACATAAGACAGCATTAACAAATATTTATTTTAAAATCGACCCAGACATGATATTACTAAATGGCCATGATTGTAAAAATAATGAAAAAATAAAAATATAAAATTATAACCTATATAAAACGAACACGCTCAACGAACCACAATGCAGAAGTGCAATAGCTATAAAAAGGACACTCACATACAAAATTAATGAATCATATTACAGCGACATGATCAGTGCCACAATACACACCAAATTAGGCAAAATTTAAATTGCAACAGCATACGTTCCGTTTAGAATTGGATATTTGCACTACCTAAATTCTTATTCACTATTTAACAAGAGTTATCCCATATATTTCATCGGCGATCTCAATGCTCGACGCACCAGACTGAATTCAGGCAATAACAATGTAATGGGTGAGCAGCTTATAACATTAATGGTCAGAGGGTATATCATTAAAGACGGACCACACTTCCCTACATACATAACCCATTGATCAAAAACATCACCAGACATTATTCTTACCAACACAAAAACATATCATAACACACATGCTCAAATAGTCCCAAAAACACCAAGTGACCACTACCCTATCATTTACACTATCACTACACAACCCATACAAATTCCCATACGACCACATGGAGCACACGATAGAGCAGACTGGACCGGATATACAGATGACCTGAAGGATAATCATGTGCTTGACTTGAGAGCAACTACACCAAGCCAACTAGATCAACACGTACAAGAATGGACCACACAAATTCAGACAGCAAGCAGTAACAGAATCCCCATAGTCACACACTGCACTTTAATACAAGGTTTAAGATCCTATAAAATAACTGTATTAACAATGGTTCACGATGATTTATTTAAAGAAATTCAGGAGCGTGGGCCATCACCGGAAAGAATGAGCAGACTGAAAAAACTAAGACAGGAAATAGCGGAGAAGTATAGAGCGAGAAAGAAAGAAGCCTTGGATAAGTAAATAAGTAAACTTGACACAGAAAAGAATGACCCCGATTTCTGGAAAATTATCAAACGAATAAAGGGGCAAAACACTGAAAAATAGCAAAGATTCCTAGTGAATGACCAAAATGAAGAAGTGTACGAAGACAAAGGCAAAGAACAATTTTTTCGTCATTATTGGAGCGGCATATTTCGGAAACATACGGATGGAGAGGACAAGTTTGATAGGCAAAACCATATGAGAGTACAGTAATATATGGAGAACAAAGAATCACAATTAACACATCATGATATAAATGATTTTAATAGACTTAGACGGCAGACGTCATTACTAATATTCGAAGAAATGATGCAAATAAAAAAGAATCAACATTATACTACGGGATATCAGCAGGGCATTTGACAGGGTGTAGCATTTAGGACTTAAATATAAGTTACTTATCGACAACATCCCAGATTACCTAGTCCGTATTATAAATAGTTATTTCACAAATAGGACTGCAAAAATTAGGATAAATAATTACATAGGACCCAGTTTCGAAATAGGCAGCGGGGTACCTCAGGGCGGATGCCTCAGCCCAACACTCAGCCTTACACACATGATTTGCCTCAGCCTTACACACATGATTTGCCAGATCCCTTAAGAAACAACATTAACACAGCGTATGCAGACGACATTACTCAGATTATTTCGGAAAGAGGCTCTGAAGGCAGAGTGAGAAGGACAACAGAACGAGAAATAGAAAGCATTAATGACTTTGAAAGACAAATGGAAAATTAAAACTAATCAGACTAAATTCCAAATAATACCTTTACTAAAGAAAAAGAATGAGCCTGTAAGTGTTGAAAACACTGCCTATAGTTACGATAAATCAGGGAAAATGCTTAGAGTTCTTATTAACACTCATGGATTTTCAACCCACGCAACATAAAGAATTAAATTAGGAAGACATAAATTAAGAAGCTTATTTAAATTAAAGGATTTAAATAGCAACAATAAAAGAAAGTTATACAATGCTTATGTAAAATCAATACTAACTTACCCAGCCGTTCCACTTCACATAGCTTCAAAAACAACATTACGCAACATGCAAATAGTACAAAATGACGCCTCCTGATTTATACTAAGAATTAAGAAAATCGATAAAGTACCGTCAAGGGATATCCAGCGATTGACTGGCATTATACCAATTAATATAATTTCTACACAATCAATCAAAGAACCTGTGGGAAAAAGTGAACAGATTTATCGACATACGGGCAGAAAATTTGATTGATCTGAGTGACAACACAACCAGGAAACTTTTCCCCTCTAGCAGAACAACAGCACACGGAACAGTTCCACATGTCATAATATAAACACACTTGACCTCCGTGCCGGAAACGGCCTACTCTGCCGGGCCGGCCGGTGCGGGGGAAACAACACACACACACATTACAAACTATAGATTACATTTTCCTACATTTCCTTCGTGGCCGCGACGGTCTGTATTGGATGTGGACTTGCGACCACACGAGGAGGAATTAACACAAGCATCCACTTCAGATGGACCCGGGAGACGACTCATAGTCACCGGGTAAAAAGAATTACATAAAATCAATACCCAAATATTTTCGAACTGCTTTACAAATGACCACGGAATAACAAACTTTAGATACAAAAGCTAGATAGCAAACTGAATAAAACACACTACACAACAACAGATACACTTCAGACTTAGCTGGAAGTGCCGGTTCTTCATATTTTCCTTTTCTCCTTCTCTCATCTTCTTTTATCTTATTTCCACTTCTCGATCTGTTTTTCTCCTACTATATTCTACCCCCTCCGCTCTAAGACTATCCAATCACCGAACAAGCGTCACGGACTCTCCACCAAGCGCTTCCAAAGTCAACATCTCCACAAGAATTCTCATAACATGAAGAAAACACACATAACAGCAGAGCAAAAGAAGCAGAAACCAGCCATCCTGTCTGCGGACAGAATGGGCTCAAACAACCCACCCCACGCACTAGCAAGAAGTGCACGTGCTCCAACTCACCACGCACTCCCACTCTATAAGTCCCAGCGCTCTGCCGACAAGATTTCAATACAACAATACTCGACGTCAAGACGTACGCGGCAAAGAACGAAGAATCAAGAACTAACATCGTATTCAAATGTCTAAATACAGACTGTTAAACTCATCCTGCCTTTATTTGCCTTTTCTCCTATTGAGTTCCTCGACGGTCCCTTTGCCCTCTCCAGCGCTCACTCCGAGTAAGATAAAGATATTCAATGTCTGCTCGGAGATAAGAGATGTCTTAGAGTAAGGACTGAAGAGTGATTATATGAGAGTAATCACTGCAAGCCCTTGTCCCAACAGTACAAGTCCCCTCCTGCTGGGGAGCAGCTAATAAAGAAAGCAAGTGTGGTGGTTCTCCATTTTTACGCTGATGAAAGGACGTCACTCTTGATCGCTCACAAGGTCGCGTGAAAGCAACAGAATGAACAGAAATGTCTGAAAATGTTTGAAACTCCTCAAAAATTTCGGTGTTCGTGCTACTGCAAAAATGGATGGCAATGGCAGGGAGGGAGACGAGCTCAGAGGGAAGGGCCAATAAAGATGAGCTTCAGAAACGGATGGGGAATGAAAAAGGAAAGGAAAAATAGAGAAAGTGGAGCCGAGGGTAGAATAGACGAATGTATGACATAAGAATGTGACTAAAGTGAGAGCAATTATGAAATAAATGTGACTATGTATGTTGAAAGAGACGTCAACAGTGATAGGATACATACAGCAGCCAGTGTCATACGTAGAATGGTACTAAAAACAAGAATTTGAAGCAACACAAAATCAGCATCGTAAAGCAACACACAATCCACAATGTGAAGCAATACAAAAAAGTTCCAGTTATTGTCGCACATTATTTGGATTCATTTAAAAGTTTCTAATAAATAGTATTAGTCTGAAAACTTTTTATCGCGCAATAAATTGTATTTTCGACATTAAACTCAGCCTCAGCGTCTCATTAGCAGTTCACACCTCACGCCTTTGAGTCCTCTTAGTAAACATCTAGTAGGTACTTAGTAAACATCTAGTAGGTACTTAGTAAACATCTAGTAGGGTACTTAGTAAACATCTAGTAGGTACTTAGTAAACATCTAGTAGGTACTTAGTAAACATCTAGTAGGGTACTTAGTAAACATCTAGTAGGTACTTAGTAAACATCTAGTAGGTACTTAGTAAACATCTAGTAGGGTACTTAGTAAACATCTAGTAGGGTACTTAGTAAACATCTAGTAGGTACTTAGTAAACATCTAGTAGGTACTTAGTAAACATCTAGTAGGGTACTTAGTAAACATCTAGTAGGTACTTAGTAAACATCTAGTAGGTACTTAGTAAACATCTATTAGGTACTTAGTAAACATCTATTAGGTACTTAGTAAACATCTATTAGGTACTTAGTAAACATCTAGTAGGTACTTAGTAAACATCTAGTAGGTACTTAGTAAACATCTAGTAGGTACTTAGTAAACATCTAGTAGGTACTTAGTAAATATCTAGTAGGTACTTAGTAAACATCTAGTAGGTGCTTAGTAAATATCTAGTAAGCGCTAAATCAATATTTACGAAGTTTGATACTTAACAAGTACTGTATTGCATGCACTGCTCTCAAATGACGGATACGAGGATAAAAGCTCACAAGATCCTGCATTAATTATTGCTTGAAGATTGCAGCAACATACTTCCAAGAGACACATAAACATCCTATACACAATCCACGTACGATAATATAAATCAGTTTAAAATCTCTGAAAGCAACAGGCAGCGCTACAACAAGTCACTGAGCCATTCACCAGCTATGCAATAGGTCACAACGTATGTAGTAAACACAGCGCAACACTTGCGTTGCCTCACGCAACACTCGTGTGTTGCCTCACGCAACACTCGTGTGTTGCCTCACGCAACACTCGTGTGTTGCCTCACGCTACATTCGTGTGTTGCCTCACACAACACTCGTGTGTTGCCTAACGCAACACTCGTGTGTTGTCTCACGCAACACTCGTGTGCTGCCTCACGCAACACTCGTGTGTTATCTCTTATATTTTGGAGGACGAGTAAAAAACGGAGCGTGAACATCGCTAACGAGTAGCACGGCTTGCGAGTTCCAAAACTGAACAAACATGACAGACTTGGAGAGAAGCTCACGCAATAATCTTTGATGGTTGGATTGTTGAAAGAAGCAATCCATGCTGACCAGAGTATTGGCACCAACAATCGGTGTTGGCAAAAGTATTGGTTCAGGCAATTCATGCTGGCCGTAGTATTGGCATAAGTAACCCATGCTGTTTCATATTTTGCCAAAAACAATCCATATAGGTATGTGTATTTGCAAAAGCAATCCATATTGGTAGGTGTAATGATACGCATTAAATTTCATTCCGTTTAATAGCACAAACAAATCCATCGTGCTTCGTTTCCAGGCACAAACACATACAAGGTGCAATGTCCAGTCCGTGTTCCATATATTCCTTACAATTGTGAGTTATTTAATCTGAGTCTGACAAAATAATCACATTTTTTCATAATTATATGAATTAAAATGAATTAGGGACACTGACCACGATTTCTGAGAACACCACGCACGTATCCTGGATACAAATGCGATCGCAATAGAAGTATAGGAGCAGGTGTATCGTGCGTTTGGCCTTCTTTTACCACCTCCACTTAAACCTCTTCGCCAACCCTCAATTACCTACAATACAGGCGCTAAGCGCATCTTTCTCTTCCCTTTTTTCATTTATTTCCACGGCACACTCTGTGCCAAATTCTCCTTCATACGTTTCCTATTAGCCCTGACCGACCGTGTGCGCAACTGCGAGCGTATCATAAATACGGACATATCACGGATTAAATGATCACATCGTGTATTTTACGCCCGATGTCCGAGATCCCGAGAAAAGGACTTCAGGAGTCAAGAGTTTTCTTAGGACAGTGGCTGGAAAAAGGCAATCTCTCTTAGAGCGAGCTCCTTTTGTTGTCATTAAGCAAAATGCCTCTTGAAACCATTTGAAAGAAAAAGTGCCTTGTGCCTCCATTAATCGGGGACCTCCCGGAGGGGAGAAAATGCAGCTCTTTTGCCTGGCCCGAGGTTCCCTAATGGAGGGTCCGGGACCCGGTGGTGCGATGGGGCACCGACAGCCTCCCTCCCTCCCATTCAGTGGATGAACATTCGCTGCATGAATAACACTCGCAGTTGCAGTTAGATTTATGTTAGAAATTGTTGTAGCACTCATAGTTAAAGCAACAGTTGTTGTTGTATCAGTCATAGTTAAAATAATAGTAGTTGTTGCAGCAGTTATAGTTAAGGCAATAGTAGTTGTTGCAGCAGTCATAGTAAAAGCAATAGTAGTTGTTGCAGGATCAGAGGATGATAATTGATGAAGAAATTAATTGAAAAAAATCATCATTCATGATAATAAATAATTAATAACCAAAAAGGAATTATTGATGTTCGAGTAAAGTACTTGAATTTTCCAAAAAAATTATCGTATGAAAACAATAATATATTTATTTACGTCTTAAAAGTAAAAACCAAGAATTACCGAGAATGTATTATGAGATTGGAAAATATTTCTCCGTAAAAAAGACGCAAAAAATTGAAGAATCATTTGTTATGTTGCAGACAACCATTGCTCCAATTGTATGTTTTGAGACCTGTTTCCGGTGAGTCCTGGCGTCTTTAATGTCTGCTTTCATAAGAGCTGGCTAAACTTCACTGTTTTATTTTATGAGAATTGTTGACCTTATTTTATGAAAAATAGTCCAATATTAATAGTTTCAATAATAGTTTGAGCTAATAGGTTTTAATTTAAACGTGTTTTAGTTGATATAGACATCTGATTGAGTTTGAAAATAAGCTTCAACTTGGTCCATATACTAGATAGGTCTTCAAGACCACGAACCACTCACACCAGTTATTAGGACTCGGGCCTCCCAAGAGGAAGAAAGTTTGGATGTGAGTTGCCACTACAAGAGCCTGGTTGCAGACACCACGGTAGTGAAATAATGTTTAATTTAGGAGATTCATTCAATTGCGACATATTTTCTGATAGTTACAAGAATGGACAAGACTGATGTCATGCAAGACTCTCAGGCAAATGCACACTTTTATACACAAAGTGCATCTGAATGTGAGGGTGTAATTTGCCGTACTTTTACATTAATAGAAACCACACATGAATACGCTTGAAGGAAGTATTTCACTCTCGCTCTCAATTACTTAAAAATTACAATGCACTTTTTCGTAAGTTTTATCTTTTTTCCGTAACAACTGGCTATTTCTTGTGTACCAGTTGACAGCTGGCTACTCCATGAGTACCAGTTGACAGCTGGCTGGCTACTCCATGAGTACCAGTTGACAGCTGGCTACTCCATGAGTACCAGTTGACAGCTGGCTACTCCACGAGTACCAGTTGACAGCTGGCTACTCCACGAGTACCAGTTGACAGCTGGCTACTCCATGAGTATCAGTTGACAGCTGGCTACTCCATGAGTACCAGTTGACAGCTGGCTACTCTATGAGTACCAGTTGACAGCTGGCTATGGTATGAATGTCGGCACTGCACCAGGAACAACTCATTCAGGTGCATGAATGAACTTATGATGTTGGTCACCGGAATTTCTTGCTTTAATGCTTATAATGTTTTTAAAACATTCGGGAAATTATTTCTGTATAGTGGTATTTACCTTTTTTGTTTTTTGTAACTAATTTAACAATTTCTGATAATTTATTTTATCACAGATGACTTTCTCTTACATGTCTACTCGTTAGTTTACGTTCATAAAATTACGTTACACATAATTTTGAATTCTCAATAATTTCAAACAATCAAATGTTTTTAGCTAACTTTCAGTTTGTTAATCTTTATTAACATACATAGGATGATGGTTGTTTGAAGTGCAAATAATTAAATACTTTTAATTGAATATAAGTTCCTTGATGCTCAATATCTATTGGATTTTACGTAAGTGTACATGTAGGGTGTCCCCAAGAAATATACTCCTTTAAAGCCCATAACGAGGGGAGACTAGACGAGGTTGAAAATATTAATTTTTTCTTTTATGACATTTTTTTTTAAATCTGACGCTATTTTCTTTAACTTAACTCGTTAGATTTGCATGTATGACAATAAACAACTAAATCAAAACAAAATGAGTAATGGACAGTTAAAGAGTGAACACAAATTTTAGGACAACACTAAACAGTTCCCGTGAAAGTTCCACGGTTTAGATTTTACAGATTATAATTTATTATAAAGACTAATGTATTAAAGAGTGACGTCGAATTATTGCGCTTTGAAGGAATATTTTTCATTAATATATATAGATCTTCCATTCTGTATCTTATCTACCGATAACATGCCTCAGTTAATACATATTGAAATTCCTGAGTTTGAAAGGATAAAATTAAGGATCTCTGAAATAAAATATAATTTTCAGTTTTACCCGTGGTGCTATCAGAATCTGAATATTTTTCATGAATATATACAGAACTTTCATTCTGTACATTTTCTACTGCTAACATGGCCGTGCAAGAGAAGAAAATTTATAAACGAAAATTTTGAGGATTTTATAGTGATCCGGTGCCTTTGATATCCACAATACAATGTTTATACTACCATACCCGTCCTGAGTGCAGTTCAATAATTTTTCTTCAGTAATAGATAGGAAGTAATGGGACGGACACACACAGATACAGAGAGATGGAGATACATAGTCTATGATATATGTAGATATACATATATATGTATATATATATATACATATATATATAGTTTTCTGTCACGTACAACATACATATGTTGTACGTGGTAGAAAATTCCCATGATACGTCATGAGCCGCAACTGCCTGTCATCCATCACATGAATGGCGGCGGCTCTCATTCATCATTCATGACACTGCTCTCCCTCACCTCCTCCATCACCTCTTTTCTGTCCTACAGCCTCCATTTCCTTGCAAAATTGTCCAGAAAAATCCTAGTGGTGTCGATTTACCGTAGTATGAATGCTTACTCTGGCAGAAATAGTCACACTTTTCAGCTGAATGGCTAAATAATTACAAACAGGTCAAATTGCAGAACTGAAATTCATGCGTTTCTATCGGGAAAAGTGGATATTACTAGAGGGTTAAACGACGTCCATTATTTTGATAACGTGTTGGCTTCGTAATTTAGGATCGTATAATTTCATGCACCACTAATTCAATAGGATGCTGAGTCAAATTAATTATTTCTGAGACTTTCCGATATTGCATGGATAAACAATTGAATGATTTCGTTTGATATGAGGATATTATAGTTTGTCTGTACAATTTCATTGATATGTACATTCTGGTGTGTGAGGTCCGAGTTATATGTGTGTGTAGGGGATAAGGTGCGTGTAGTATGTATGGGAGAGGAGTGTGTGTGTGTGTTGCATGTGTTGCTTGTGTGTTGCATGTACATAATGCGTGTGTGTTGAGTGTGTGGGAACAGGCACCATTTGTCCCGTAGATGAAATCGTACAGACACGCTGTCCAGATCGGCCGAACTGAGGGAAGTCTCGCAAAAAGAGGGCAAGGACTTCTTGTGGCGAGGGCAAACTTTGGGGCAAATGAGGGAACTGGCAAATGATGGTGCAGATGTAAGAACCAGCTCGTTCCAATTGAAAATTTACTAAAAACACACAAAGCTTGGGAATTTCACGCTGGAACTTCGCTGCTGAGGAATGGAACCAGAAAAACTTGTCTGGCCAATGAGATGAGATGCCATTGCCTGATTTTTTTTAAATTGTCGCTTCGTTATATTTTGGAAATGACCATCACAATCATATGATAAAATTTAAACTTGAAAATCATTCACGGAAAAAATGTATCCATGCGTGCAACACGGGTTTAATGGGAAATAACAAATTTCATGGGTTTTCAATTTTTTTAATCGATAAATATTACATCTACCAAAAAATACTGTTCATTCAACATTAAGAACCACCACGCATTAAATGTTCACAGAGTTCAATGGAAGGAGTGGGCAATGTATGAAATAAGCGCACACAATGATGCTGGGATCACTGCTGGGATCACTGCTGGGAACACTGCTGGGATCACTGCTGGGATCACTGCTGGGATCACTGCTGGGATCACTGCTGGGACCACTGCTGGGATCACTGCGGGATCACTGCTGGGAACACTGCTGGGAACACTGCTGGGAACACTGTTCGTGCATGAACACATTGTGCTGCACATGTACATATAATACGGTATTTGTACTGCAGATGAGCATATGTGGTATTTGTGCTGCAGTTGTACATATGTGGTATTTGTGCTGCATATGTTGATATGATATAACATTTATTTACTCATTTACATTATTTAATCACAGTGACTTATCATAGGTTCTGCAATGACGGTAGAAAAATTCTGGTAGATCTTAAATGTTAATCAGAAGGCAATGAGACACTGGACATAGAATTTAAATAATAATCACGAATCAAGACTTCCGTTGAGTATAGCTTTCTAATTGTCTAGTCACATTACCCAAACGTACTCAATAAATATTTTCTTATAATTATTGCTTCTCAGAATGCAATTTATTGCTACTTGTGGCCAGTAAGCTGCTAAACAGTATAGCAGAACAGACCTCAGTCGAAAGGAGCTTAATTATTCGATATTTTTCCTGTATAACAGCGAGTGCTTTACCAGTGGTTCTCAAAGTGTGCACCTAGGACCACTCAGCGCCCCAGAAGTTGTCAAGATGTGCCCCGTAGAATTCCTGAAATATGTATCCAGGTGTGAAAAAAATGTACAGTTAGCATATTAAACAATTTACTTACGAACATTCTGCTCCTTTCATTACAATATTATTATAATTATCTGCTGTTTTCTTGCCGAGAAGTACTAGCTAAACGCCCGCAAGCAGGTTTTATACCCATTTGAAACACGTAACGAACGTGTTCTAGACGACTTGTCAGCACCGCCATTGCGTATCTTGCCCCGTGTGGCAGGGTTGCAAACTTGCAATACCTGTCATTGTGACTGTGGTAGTCGTGTTTATTCAGATAAAGTGGCGACGAGAGTACAGTATTGTGTTCATTACAAGTTTTGGAATAAGCAACCCATACAAATAGATAGGTTTTTGAAAAGAAACGTGACACTGATGAATGTAATCCTAAAAATGAGCAAAAAGTAAGTATGGAAACGCCACATTCGACCGACTCGTAAATACGATAATAGTTTTTAAACTTTGGTTTATCTTGGACCGGAAGTGAAGATAATCTTTTGTTGCTATGTTTAGTATGTGGAATAAAAATGGCAAATGAATGAATGCTTAAAAGGTAATCTTGCTAAACATTTTAAAAGCAAACACTCATTTACAACGCAAACCCACAAGTTATTTTGAGAGAATGTACGAAAACCGAGCAAAAGCAGCAAATTCTCATAAAAGTATATTGACTGTTTCTGAGAAAGCCCAAATTGCTTCTTACCAAGTCTCCGAACTGATCGCACAAATATGAAAGCTAATACGTTAGGTGAGTCACTTAAATATTTTGGCTGCTTGCAAAAACATTGTCATGTTACTGGGAAATAGAATAGAATGAGGCTATAGGAACGAACTTTCTGGTCCATTCTTGGGTCGGATAATTACTTCGATGATTATTCGGTTGTTTTACCCAAGTCCCATGCCGTATTTCTAGCCGCGTCAACCATGTCGGCAGCGGGATTCGAACCCGGGTCTTTCCGCTCGCAAGCAGGTTCGCTCACCAGTCGACCAAGCTGGTGATCCTAAAGCTGATGAGATGAAGCAGCAATGAAAAAAACTCAAGATATCTCTATCCAGCGATACAGTTCACACGCGTATTTCAGAAATGTTTTCTGATATTCAGAAAAATGTATGTGGAAATAAATTCCAGTATTCAGATTGTGCATTGCAAGTTGAGGAGTCAAGAGACACTACCACCATGGCGCAACTTCTAGAATTCATTTTTTTCATTTGATGAAGATCAAATAACAAATCACTTTTTCTATTAATAATAAAGTGTGACTACAAAAGGTAAAAACGTTTTTAACATTCTGAATAACTACCTTGATAAATAGCAGCTATCATTGAAGCCATGTATGGAAATTTGTAGAGATGGAACTCCTTCTATGGTAGGCTATGTCAAGGGCCTAATATCTTTTCTTAAAAAACAAAAGGAGAATGGGATTGTAACTTACTGATTTCTTCATAGAGGCCTTGAGGGCAAGAACATTAGTTGAGAAATTCAAAAAATCTAAGCTCAAGTTATTCAGATTGTAAAATTCATTAAAACAGAACCTATTAAATCGCAGTTCTTTGAGCAGTTTTGCATCGATATGGGTTCTCAACACACGACAGGTGGCTGTCAAGAGGGGAAAGTACTTACCCGTGTACTCGAGTTACAGCAAGAACTTCCCACATTTTTTTAAACAATGAAACAATCGCATTTTTTTGATCTTCAATGCAAATTTTGGTATGTCAAGTTAAAATATTTGGCAGATATATTTCAGTGTCTCAGTATTTTGAACACTAGCATGCAATGGAACGAGGAAAATATGCTCACATCGGCAGACAAAATAAAAGCGTTTCAGAGAAAACTACAGCTTTGGAAAAGAAAAGCTATCGAAGGTCATCTGAAAATGTTTCCATCCGTAAGTAATACTTGCAAAAATGAAACGCTTCTAATGACAGTTGATCATTTAAGGACTTTAGAAGAAAAACTGGATTTTTATTTTCCATCACTTAACACTGCGCAATATGAACAAATTAAAAACCCTTTCGTTAAAATTACAAGTGATTTTAGCTTAACATTAACAGAAAAACAAGAAGAACTGGAAGATGTGTCCACTGATCATGGATTGATGATTAAACACAAAGAATGGTCTTTTAAAGCATTTGGGATTTCCATGAAAAGAAAAATATGTGTTAATATCTAAAAAAGCACTGACTATTTTGCAACAAATTTCAACCACATATTTATGTTAACTAGGATTTTTCATCCTTGCCACAATTAAGTGCAAAAAGAGGGAAACTCTTACACTTATTAACGACGAAGTGAGAGTTGGGACCTTAAAATCTATGCTTAAACATTGAAGAAATCGCAAGATCTCATCAAACTCATATTTCTCATGAACACAAAAATAAATTAACTTGAGGTTCGTTTAGTTCCGTATTATTAATTGAGTTGCTTTTTCTCTGGAATCTGATTTAATTATAACTTATTTGTCGCATTTTCGTACACAGTGCGCCTTCAATTACCTATTTCTAGAATTGTAAGCGCGCACAAAGTGGAAAAAGTTCAAGAATCACTGGCGTACACGAACCAACTATCATAGTTAGTGATATACAACAAGAAAACTGATGAAAACTTTACAACGTGAAGAAACTATTAGCTAAGCCTATATTCCTATCATTATTCATAGTCACTAAGCTATTAGCTGTGTGAACATTCCCATTAATGATTAGCAAATGCTTTAACTCGAATAAGTTTGCACACAGTTGTGTCTTATTATGTAAAATAATTTTGTACACACCCAGACAGTTTTGAATTTTGAATTGAATTGAATTTGAATTGAATTTTGTCCCAGACGGACAAAATTCAATTATCTATCATTAAGATCTTGTACGAATTAATACTAAAAAATGTCAATAATAATACATGCATTCTTCGAAAGTAGCACATGGGTTATATTTGATGAAACGTATCGTAGGATTATACATTTACAAGACAATTTACGCAAATACACATACAACAATAACAATGTTCAGTATTATGTTCCTTTAATGTGTAAGTTTTTCCTTCTTGAAAGTTTGTCTTCGTAGCGAGGATCTCCCTCCGTAGCGAGGGTCTCCCTCCATAGTGAGGGTCTCCCTCCATAGCGAGGGTCTCCCTCCGTAGCGAGGGTCTCCCTCCATAGCGAGGGTCTCCCTCCATAGTGAGGGTCTCCCTCCATAGCGAGGGTCT
>VCRD01000561.1:163461-208223 GCA_006783055.1 Trinorchestia longiramus
AGCAGAAACTATGTTTTCTGGCAGCTGGTTCCAAGTTGCGGCAATTTTAACGGGAAAAAAGTTCATAGCTTGAGATGTCTTGAAGTTTCTCAGTAATAGTTTTTGACCGTTATTTCTGGTTCTTACGTTACCGTCTCTTTCGAAGAGCCCTTCCAGGGTAACATCGTTGAGGCCATTGAGATACTTAAAGGTCTCAATAAGTTGTCCTCGCAGTCTTCTTTGTTCTAGGGATATAATGTTCAAGGCGTTGAAGACGTCTTTCGTAGCTGAGATTGCGGAGTTCTGGAATCATCTTCGTTGCTTTCCGTTGTATTTTTTCCATTTTATTAATATCTTTTTGTAGGGTAACTAGGGTAACTGTAACTAAAAATAACAAGCCAAATTTCAAAAATTAATTGATCAGCGTTTCAAAATCTACTGAAAATTGGCATAGAAGTGAAAGAACAATTATAGACAACGAAAGATTACTTTGCTGGCATATGTTTGGCCAGTTATTGTATTCATACCTCCCAATCTGCGCTTGCAGTGTATGATACATAACATTTTTGTCAATTAGTCTCCAATTTACACAATTTCTTCGCGATAACTAGTTTTGCAGAATTGTTGCTTCGGCTCACTCGTTTATTAATGGTTCTGGAAGGGATTTCAAGAAATTCTCTTCGTCACAGACTGTGGTGCTTGTACTATTGTAATTGATTCTTCCTTGGAGGTGCAGTCAATTATCAAAATTTTCAACCTAGCGATATTGCCAGTAAAAATGTTTGAGCTTTTATTCTTCTACTAGCAATGAGAGTTTAAACTAATGATGGAAAACAGCTGCCGAAACACAGTTTTCATCTCTGGAAAGAATAGCAAAACGAGGTTTTATTGAATCCCTAACTGAAGTTAGTTGACGTTCAGAAACATTACCTAAAGCAGGCAACTTGCTGATGTACATACGTAGTTCTAGTTCGATATAAAATTTCCATGTATGCGTTCTCTTCTCCTTGAAAAATATCTTGTGATTGAAACACAGGCTTCATAACCATTACGTATTCTTTAAACCATAGAGCATCAATCGAGCTAAAACTAGCAAAACAGACAGCTGTGAACCGCGTTGCATTGCTGGGTCTCCTTCACTGATGATGAAATTAATGCACAGCACAGCATCACTTACAGAGTTCAAGCGGATTATGTAAGAAACAACAGTTTTTGTACAGCAATTAAGCGGAAAAATGAATCAACACAAAAAGGAACATCTTTAATAGCATAGATTTCCGAATGCAGATACAATCTGCAGTACTGTAAATAAACGAAATTCAAACTTAAAATAAACTGACTATATTTTAAATCTCTACATGCCAAAACGCATGATATTAACGATATTCCTTTTTAGGATGATTGTTTTTTCATTTTGCTTGCAAAATTTCTAAGAATCGACCAATTACCACTATAAAATAAAGTAATTGCTTAGTAAATTCATTCAAAAGTACTGTACTAGATCTTTACATCTCCCAACATTTTTTCTAGATCTGCTGTAGCAACAAAAATGACCAAGAAAAATGAGACACGCTTTTGTTATTTGGCGAAGAATAACGTGATAACACGGATATCATACGCGTACTGAGCTTTTCAATTCCAGAGCACAGTTCGTGTTATTATTGTCAAAATAGCTTCATCCAAAAATAGCTGTTGCTACCGGTAATGGCCTGAGAAATGAATAGCGCAGCTCAAATACGCTACTTCTTATAAAAACCTACACCGCTACTGCTGTAAAAGAGTAGCGGTTGTTTCAATTGCGCTGCAGTGCCCAACTCTGTTCAATGGAATACTGATTTCCTAGAATTAGGAGCTCCTATGATGTTATCCTACGCTGTAGTGAGAAAAATGTTCTTGGAAGTTGTTCTAATTCTGGAGACTCTGCTTATTTCATTTCAAGCACTTTTCCAGTAATCACGTAAAGGTTAAGTATGTTGTAAAAGCTTTGATCATGACCCGAGAAATTAAAACACAATTTTGCATTGCAAAGTGGTAGCATCGAGAATATTGGCCAAGAAAGTATATATTCCCAATACACATACTACTGAACACTCACTGCTGTAAGCTGTAATGCAAGAAATGAAGAGCTGCAATAATTATTAGGACTCGGAGGTCGTTCTTACCAGGAAGCAGAATGCCGGGATTTCTGATTGCTTTCGTAAACTGAAATACATTCATTAATTGGATGATATTTAGTGCGTCCTGACAGAGGTGATCAAAATTCTGACTAAAGATAAGAGTGGCAAAGTGACCACCATCAAGCTATACGTCAATGAGCACCTTCGTTACTCCATGCGGCGCAGTGTCCAGTTCACCATAACCTGGATCATGGAGAGCTGCCTTACCGAAGCCAAATGTTATTGAACAAGCGTAAGTACCCAGTTCAGCTCAAAATTACCCGCTTTGTCTCAGATTACAAAAATATTATTCCATGAGCTAACTGCATCACAGAATGACTGGCCCACAGCCAATACAAAGTTGCTCGTATTACTTAGATAATGTCCCCACACAGTGTAGTCGTCAGTGTTTCTCCAGCACTAGCCATGCCAGTCAACTCTACACCTTAGAATGAAGTATTCGACTCACAGCTGATGAGTATGTGAGGCAGCTGGCTGCAGTGGTGAAGTCGGATTTGAAGACTAACTAGAATGAAGCTGTAGGTGTTGACAAGATTCTGCTGCGTACCATACATCAATAGCCAGAAATGTCTATCGTCAAATACGCTTGATTTCCTCCTCACCAATCTCTTGCCTCTCAATTCCCCGTATAAGTACCATCATATGGATTTAATGTGTAGAAGGGCAGTCCTGAAAGACATAAACCGTACCAAAAGCAGCATCGAAAACGAGCTGGTGGACCCCATGCATCTACCAAAGGCCACGGTGAAAATTACATGCTGTGGGTTCCGGGGACCCCATGAAGCTGTGGAAGAGGCTGAGGGAAGCCACTTCGAGTACAATCCATCGCAAGATCCAAGACTTCTCTGTTCATTTTTTATTTTAGAAGTACGCACATTGATTTTCAATGGTGGTATGCCGTTTTCTGTGTCTGGAAAATGACGACTCTTGAATTTATTCCGAATGTCTTTTGCAGTACAGTTTTAATACGAAATAAGAAACATGAAAAGATTACTTAACACTGCATTAATTTCAATATGAGCCATGATTTATTGTATCTCCGAAATTTCTCGCCTGTGAGGTAGCGCAAGAATCTGTCGCAGTTGCGGCTAGGAGAAGTGCAGGGCGGCGGCGCAGCTAATTATAAATACTTTCCGGCTTCGCACCGAGTACTTCGCCGGCATCTAATTAGCGTAGTTGGGATTTGTTCTGCGCACAAACATTAATTACTTTGCTGCGCTTCAGAGACCGGCATTTTTTTAGAGAATCGGCTGCGTTTAATATCTCGGTAGGATTAGCATTGAGAGCAACGGTTCGAACAAACGTCCAGTGTATCCAAGATACACCCCGAATTGTGGGGAAAAGCTTTATTTTTCTGGAAGCTCAGTTCCAAATGCACGCCCAAGCTGCAGTAACTAACTCCGCTCCGTTTAACTAAAAAATGGCTTATTTTAAGTTCCCGGGACAGCAAGCGTGTGTGCTGTACACATTACTGTTGCAAGATTAGTGTCTGGAATAAATCGAACGATTAAAGAAATAAATTTGTCAGGGGAGCTTGTGATCAATGCACTATATATAATACAAATTATATCGCTCAAGATTACGTATGAAAAATTGAGCTCATTATACAATCTTCATATACAAAATCAATTAATTTGTTTTTTCATTGTTTATGTAGTTTTTGTTCCTTTATTTTAGCACACCGTGTTTCATTTCCCTATTTTCATTTTTTCTTTGAACTGGATAGTTTTTTGGCAAAATACAAACGCTCAATAAATCAAATTCCTATCTATGTAAATCCAGATTACCAAACATTGCACTATTCGAAACCACGCAACTCGGAATACAATACAAATGTTCTCCTTACGAAGGATTAAAAAACATAAATTTTATTTCCTTCCGTAAAGAGACTTGTATATATTTGAAGTCTCATATTGTCTGTTAACTTTTGTTATTCACAAAGTAAACGTGTGAAATTTTCACGTTCTGGAGAACATCTTTACAACTGTTGAGAATAAAGACAAAATAACCTGATAAAACAAGTTTCAGAGAATCATGGTAACACAAATTTGTGACTGAAATTGGCGGAAGCTTCTGACCTGTGCGTGTTGAATTTCATGCTTCACCAATTTACTCCTGGCAATGGAATAGGAGTACTCCTATATATATATATATATATATATATATATATATATATATATATATATATATATTTATTTATTTGTTTCGCGTCACTTTCAAAAAAATTAGAGAGATCCAGAGCCTTATACGTATGTATACTCGAGTCCGGATCGTGGATACTGAATTCGGCGGGGTATTGCCCTATGATTCGGGTACATAGTACTCAAATATGACACGAATTGTAGAGTCAATTGCAGCAGTAGAAAACTAAGTGTCTTAGTTTTCACTAGGAATGTTGTCATTAAAGAAATAGGCAATAAAACGTTTGTCCCATGTAAATATGTATAAAACTAAATATATTGCATTGCGTTCTCATATGAAATTTTATTTAATATCTTTCCAACAGTATATGCCATCATTTTTGACGGCTGGGTACACAAGTACATATATATATATATATATATATATATATATATATATATATATATATATATATATATATATATATATATATATATATATATATATATATATATATATACATATATATATACATATCTATATATATACATATATAAAACAGGGTGGCCCATAAGTAAGGTAGCTTTTTAAAACTATTATAGCCATAAAACTACAAATGGTAAAGAGATTTGGTTAATTCAGAACGAATGAAGAGATTTCAAAGTTTTCTACCAGCGTATCAAGTCTACCGACAATCACAACAAATTGCCCAAAAATTCATAAAATCCACCCCCCAAAATGAATCGCTACTCAATGGAACAACGAACAAAAATAGGGGAACTTTATACTTCCGATGTGCTGCATTTCGGTTACTGCATTTCAGTGGAATTACAGGAATATTGACGGTATTGAAGGAATTTCTTCGAAGAAGTGCATAAAAAACTGGTATTGAAATTTAGAGAAACTGGGACAACAGCAGACAGACAACGTTGTGACAGGCCACGGACCATACGAACTGGTGCTTCAATTCAGCTTGTTGCAACGAGTGTTGCTGATCGGCCCAAAACGTCAACTAGGAGATGTTCAATTCGAATGAGAATGTCACGTACCTCACTGCAATGTATTTTGGTAAAAGATCTAAATTATCACCCATATAAAATTCAATTAACTCAAGAACTCCATCCTACGGACTACCAAAAGCGATTAGATTTTGTGAATAGATTTCTGCAGCTTACAGAAAATGAAAACTTTGTAAAGGATTGAAGAATGACTGATGATGCACATATTCACCTCAATGGTTTTGTTATTAAGCAAAATTGCAAATTCTGGGCTTCAGAAAATCCAAAAGAAATTCATGAACGTCCACTTCACTCAGCTAAAGTAACAGTATGGTGTGACATCACGTCTTCGAGGATCATTGGACCATATTTTTTTGGAGGTGCTAATGGTGATGCAATTTGTGTTAATGGAAGCCTGTATCGACTGATGATTCAAGAATATTTGATACCTGAAATTGTAGATAATAACATAGAGATTACCTATTTCCAACAAGATAGAGCTACAGCGCACACAGCGAAAGAAACAATGCAAATGTTAAAAACAATTTTTCCAAACAGAATAATCTCTCGTTTTGGTGATATACGGTGGCCTCCTCGATCTCCAAATCTAAATGCTCCTGATTTCTTTCTCTGGTGATACTTAAAAGAAAATATTTACATTGAAATGCCTGATACTTTACAGCAATTGAAACTAAATATCATTCAAGACATCAATATTTCACTAGAGACATTAAGGAAAGTAATGAACAGCACCGTTGAAAGAGCACGCCATGGTTTGACTAATAATGGAGGTTATTTAAAAGGTATTGTATTCCATAGTTAAACGTATTTTATTGCTTCATTTATAAATTATATTAAACTTTGAAACTTCTTCTTTCATTCTCAATTAAAAAAACAACTCAAACAACTTTATTTCCAATCAATTACACAGTACATAGACATTAGTACATTGGTTTTTCAAATTCTTAAGGTTAACATTCTGAGAGTAAGGGTGATGGTGAGCTCCATGCGACGATCCCGGGAGGTTTGATGGACGTGTCCATGGGCCTGTTGACTGCTTACCCAGTAAGCCTTACCGATACGTGCGAGCTCACGGCGCGAAGAAACAACGAGAAATAACTCTTGTTCATGGCCGGGTTTCGAACCCGCAGTCTTTCTGCACGAGGCAGAGACCTGATACATGAGACAGGCCGTAGACCACTCGACCACAGTGGCTACTACCCAATCGGTGGCTTAACCCAATCTCTTTACCATTTTTAGTTTTATAGCTATAATAATTTTAAAAAGGTACCTTACTTATGGGCTACCATAAGTAAGGTACCCTGTATATATATATATATATTTAATATCAGCTGTGTAATTATCCATGTATGTATATTAGTTTGCGCTGTACTGTTCTGTGATCTATTTTGGCTTGTTGTTGTAAGACCGTCTGAAAAGACGAAAAAGGCTATGTAACGGGTGGGGCAAAAGTCACCTCACACTATAAACACTATTAAAACAAAACCTAATAACGCCACAAAAGTGGATTACATATCAAATGAAAGAGGAAATCATGGAGTTTTATTATTTTTCAATGAACGTTTTATTATTCGAATATGATATCCTCCTTCTTCGAAAAAGTACGGGCTTGAAGTGGTTGTTCATGAATTATCTTATGGTTTTCAGCGCACCAGAATCAGCAGTTTTTGTTCATTTATGTATCCGCTGATATGGAAATGTGCCTCATCAGACATGATTAGGTGTGAGGTAAAGGTCTCATCATTTGCCAGACCCAGAAATGCACGAGCAAAGTCTTTTCTTTTCTGATAGTCTGCATAATTTAACTCATGGGTTAGTTGAATTTTATATGAAAATACTTGCGTCTTTTGTCAGGATGAGACGTAGAGATCTTCGAGAAATTCTTAATTCAATGGAACGTTTCCTCATCGATGTTTGTGGCTCTTGTTGAATGCTGTTTGAAACCCTCTGAATTGCATGTGCATTTCGTACTGCTCTCGGTCTACCAGAGCGTTCCTTATCAGCTGTTGATCCGGATTCTCTGAATCTTGAAATCATTGCAAAAATGTTGATTAAATGTTGTCATGAAGTCCCTCTGCACTGCAACTAACGATCCGTTTTGTGTGAAATAACTTTTCACCTTGAAATAACTGGTATCACCAGCTTGGTCGACTGGCGAGCGAATCTGCTTGCGAGCGGGAAGACCCGGGTTCGAATCCCGCTGCCGAAATGGTTGATACAGCTAGAAATACGGCATGGGACTTGGGTAAACAACCGAATAATTATCAAAGTAATTATCCGACCCAAGAATGGGCCAGAAGGTTCGGTCCTATAGCCTCATTCTATTCTTGCTCACTGTTCTCTGCTATATTTTACCATTTTGGGGTTATTGATAATAGAGAAAAGTTTATGAGTAACAATATAAACCTATAATCGGTGTACTAGATACGAAATAAAACTCTAAGATTTCCTCTTTCATTTTATATACAACCCATTTTTTGGCTTTATTAGGTTTTGTTTAAATAGCATTTAGAAGTGCGAAGTAACTTTTGCCCCACCCGTTATATGATTATCTGCGTAAAGAACGTGCTTCGCATCAGGACGCACGAAAAAATACAAAGAAATTTCAAAAGTAGTAACCTAGTGCCCTTGCGGCTGCTTAATGTACAGTCCAGCAAAAAATCCATGGAGGCATAACATCTTTGTTGTTCTTTGCAGCTTTGGAACGAGGGGAGCTGCAGTGAGGCGTGTGCAGATGTTAGGGTTGCTGCTACTGCAATAATCGCACTTCAAAACTGTCGAGTTGTGCGCTACTTCACAGGACGCTTAGTTAGCTGGTGAGAAATTGTCGACACTTTTGGTCTGAGTAACTTAAAGCAGAAAATTAAATCACCATGCAGTTGAACCATATCAATATTATTTAATTTCGATAAAATAATTTAACATTTTGTCACGAATCAGTTTTGAAAATATGAACTTACGATACGACTGCTTAGATTTGTTTTAATTATCAAATGATGTGCAGCCAGTGAAGCCCATTTAAGGCATGCAAGACATTTTGTTTAGTTCAGGAAAGCGTTCACCTCGTTCTTGTTTCCAAACATTTTTACATGAACATCTGAGTGAGTTTCCATAAAAAAATTAAAAATATTTTAAACAATTTTTAACGCAAGTTTGAAGCATTTTTTCCATTTGGTTTACAAGCTTCACCCGTGTGAGGTGTCAAATTTAGCTGATGTTTATTCATACAGTTCTCGACGTTATAGTTTCTTGTGTTTGAATTTTTTCCGTTGAGGATCTTAATTAGAAAATGATTTCATCGGAGCAATTGTGAAGTCGAATTTTCCAGCCATGTAAAAATCAGTCAAAGCCAGTTATTGTCATTACGATAAACTGTGAAATGCAAATATTCATCCCTGAAATGTTCACCTCGTAACATACTAAACTGATGCTTACTGAATCGGTGCCACTTGCCCAAAATGCCCAGTGGCAACTGTGGCGCCCTAGCCTCGCTGACAGATGGGTGTATGATATTGCTGCTACAAGCTCTCCGTCTTTTCGGCAAGTTTCTTGGTGCAATTTTGGCGCGTTGTTTGCATACTTGACGACTTCATTAGGCTTTGATGAGATGAGAGACAGCGCTGGCGGCCAAGAGATACCGTGCAAGGAACATCACGAGACGTGTGATGTTGCAGCGAACGAAGATATGATCAAAATGGAGTTGTGGATTACTATCAAAATTTGGAAAGGCTAATAATAAATGAAAAACCGTCCTCTTTCTCAAATATCAAGAGATAAGCCGCTGTACGATTACTCACAAATAAAGGAAAATACGAATTTTTAGAGGACAGCAGTAGCATAATATATGTTTTTATACACCCATTCATTTGATGTATTAGACAAAAAACTAGGTAAACTAAAGATTTATCGAAGGGTTCGGATGACACGTATTCTTGCAATAGTTCTACGTGGCATCAATCTAAACTAGTTGCGACTATTCACTTCAATTTCGTAAATAACCCAATGGAAATAAGGGCCAATGATCACATGTTCTGTCCTATCATCCATACTTCCTCGTGTGTTTAAGAGCAAAATTTTTGCCTCACTGTTGGAAGCTCAAACTGTCGCGTTGTTGCATAAAACATTTTTCAGAGCCAACGTCTTTTTTGTAATTTTTGATCACTTCTATTTTTGTGTTTTGCGTCAATTGTGGGAACATTATGACTGTGTGTGGTATGATTAACTTATGTATTTGTACCACGTAAGGATTTTAACGATAATGCATTTAAACCCCAACGTTGAATATTTTATGTATCAACGTAACTGGAATAAACAATTTTTGCTCTTGATGTTTTCAGAGGCCGCTGGTTCAGACGAGAAGGTAGTCGCCCGTCCACCGTAAATAAGTGAACTTCAGCTAGAAAATGTGGTACAGACTTCGATGACGGGCTTAAACCTTCAAGTTGAAGACTTGAGTTCCCAGTGAAAGTTTACAGCACCTACGCAGACGAAAATTTTAAGAATACCTACAAAGAAAACACTGCATCTAATAGATGAAAAATCGGTGCCTTCCACGAGCAAAAAACTAAACCAATGTGATGTAAAAATGATACGATAAGGACATTTTTCCGTATGTTATGCTTACGTATACAACATGCTAGGGTTTGGATATTAGTATATGTTGAGTTCGTAAAATTTGATACGCATTTTCCTATAAAGTTTTAAATGGTGAGTCACCTAATCGACAATAACCTGCCAGATGTTGCTCTCGCGCGGAATGGTGAGAACCATCCATCTCGTTTCTCATGTTGTGACACACACATCTACTGTGTGAGTATATGAATACAACATGTCTTATACTAAGTAAATTTTAACCTCAAATTCACACATCGTTTTTATACATTGCATTCCTTTACGCTCGCACCAGCCAGCCTCAGCGTTGCAAAAATGCGCACATAGTAGAGGCAAAGTTCGGAGATTTTAATGTAATTTCACAGCTTCTAAAGACAACGCTTGTAAACGACTCAACTATTAAAGAGCGTACGCCCAGTATATTCAAGTAAATAATTTCAAAAGCGGTGAAGTTTTTGTCTCGCGTAGTTGCTATTAATTGAAATTGCTCAAGGTGTGAGACGCACAGTAAAAGAATTTTTTTTCGTTTCTTTTGCAAAAGTTGCGTGAATATATAACCAACAAAAAATAAATTCATTTCATTTAACAAAAAATAAATACTTAACTCCTCCGCTTCCACAGAGTAACGCATCTTCATCAAATGTCACATGACACACTGTAAACAGGGTTAATTATAGACCTTTTTAAAGTATAACTCCTTGTTAATGTCAAACTTTTTCTGCATTTACAGCAAAATTCGTAGCACATCAACACCATACCGTCAATGCTGTAGGCTAGCTCACTAAGTACCAATACTACAACTACGTGGAGCATAGAACGTCATCACTCACTCGTCGCATGCGTGCTCGTTTATACGGTGACTCGCACGGCATGGCGGTGAATATGTACAAAGGTTAGAAAATTTCTTTCATTTCCATCAAACGAAATACAAAGAACTTCACAAACACGCAATAATTGAAACTATTATAAGATCTACACAACAAATTTTATTATTGCATGTCGATTCATGGATGCATCACTGGTCATGTATACTTCACAAGTATGAGTTCCAATCATCCAAAAGCAAGCCCTAATTTTAAGATCAAATCTCGCATGTAAATCTATTCTAAATCCCTCGTCCAATTGTATCTCTTCAGGAAGATAAAAAAGAAATTTTGAGATTCAAATACGGAAACGAGAATTCTACGTGTTGAAAACACAATGAGCGGATCACTCCAGCGCTACACGTTTATATGGTCTTGGAATGTATGACCCTGTCAGTCATCTGACAAGTATCATACCTTGATCATGACCTAGATTTACTAACATCCTACTGCCAACATCCAGGATTTATTATACAATAAGATAAGGAACTCAGCAATTCTATGTACATTTAGAGTATACTTAGTACACCATTCCCAGTTTATCACTAGTAAATAAAATCGAAGTTAGGGATCCCTATCTTACTTTAAGTTATCTATTTATACGCGCTGAAAAATACAAAACGTCGATACCGGAGATCGTACCAGTAATTAAAGATTACTTAGTACAGGTTTTCACTACTGTCCCCAGGACAAATTCATTTAAACGACTAAGATTAAATTTAATTTGGTACAGCTACCATAGCCGCTCACAGATTGGGCCAGTATGAAATGCCGAAAAAAATTTAAGTAGCCACGCCATGGACATTTGGGCAGGAAGCTGAATGATTCTCCAATATCTCTCATTATAGATAAAAAGAGGTAGAAAACAAATCTTCTCTCTAATTACGTAACTAACACTACAATAGCCTCGTGCAACAAGCGTTGGAAATTCTACAGAGGGGAGCTAGTGAAAGCTAGTCGAGTTCCTACATCTATGCGCCGTTCTTTATTTCAATCTAGATGTACTGACGTAAAAAGACGACACTGGCCGCCTTACCCCTTCCGGGGTCAGCTCAAAGCTCCTAACTCTCCACAAGAAACGATAAACCCTCAAGACACTCAGAAACGCTATCTTTCCTGCCGGAGGTAATTGGTAGACTACAAAAGAGCGTAATGAGAGATCACACTAGGATCACCCTACTTCTGCTCTTACACAGATGTGGGTACTGGGATGGGAGACAGACTTCTTGTCTAGGATAGGAAATATCCTGAAACATGTTAGCCTAGCATGTGCAAGGAGCCTAACAGACATCCTTGAGGAACGTAAACCTCGAACACGCGGCGATGAAGACACACATCATGTACGGCGGACTGACAATAAGAAAGCAGGCGTACTTGCTGGCACAGATGAGAACCTGGAAACTATTGGCGCGCCACAACGGCAGTGTCGACCAGCAAAACATAGGTCTCGTACCGTCTCTGTAGAACAAGAGTTGGCTAATAAATCAGATAGAAGATAACTTAAGAGTTACTTGGTAGGTTTTAGCAAGGAGCTCATAGAAATAATTTAATCAATAAAATTTTAACATAAAATAAATAAATGTACGCCAGAAGCAAAACTCTTCAAAAACGCTCATGATCATTTTCCTCCGAGGTGCTACTTACATACAAACCCCAGACTCTGTCACTTAGACCTTAGTACATCTTTGTGAAGCTTCGGCGCTTTTGAGCAGTCTAGAACCTCCGAGTAGGTCTTATCACTGCCAGCATACACTCTCACCTGGCCTCACAGACATCAAAGTACGTACGTCCATAATAAAAATATTGAAGAGCAAAAATAATCCACAAGAAGGAGCCTTTCTCTGCTGATGATTTCTATTACGACAGACAGAAAAAATCGAAACTAAAATAACAGAAGTGAAATAGAAACATAACAAACCTACGACACTAAAAGCAGAATTAAATGAAGCTTAATTGCAAATAATATCATACAGTAATAAATAAACTAGTAAATAAACTCAAGTATCCAAAAATTGGCTTCATCGCACAATGAACAACACCTGAACGGTAAGTTTTCTTATAACATTCTTTTTTCAACACAAAATCCCCTTTTCTGACGTGAATTTGCAAATTTATCAATAAATCAACATATTTCTTAAGAAAGAAGGCAGGTCATACCTCACAAATACCTAGCAAGACACGAACACTGACAAACACCAGAAATTAGCAGGTATTTGTCATCAAATCAGCAAAGAGTGGGTAACATTTCTACAATAAATTGTAGCTCATGGTAGTCATACAATAGACAAGCAGGGTAACGAGTTCATTTCCATATGGAGAAAAAAGAAATGCTATCAGAGCACTCACTACTAAACGAGAGACACATGTATAGAGACTGGAACATTGTTGGATACTTAAGTACACATACATGCAATACACACACCAGCATATTTGTTAGTTTGAAATGCATTAGCAGTGCACGCTTTCTTGAATGTGTTGTTGTTTGCCTAGCGGGTGATCCGCGAGGGGGAATCAGGGGTACAGGGGAGACTCGGGTGGGACACGGATACGAGGAGGGAAGTAGGTTGAGAGTGAAGGGACAGTGGAGAGGAAGGTCGTCGTGGACACCGTATCCAGCCAGAGGTCCAGAGGGGTAAGGTAGGTGGGGGTGTTGGGGCAGCTGAAGAGGTGGCTGGTGGTCTGGTCGGCAGCGCCGCAGGCAGGACACGTGAGGTCTTGCCTGCGGGGCAGTTTAAGGATTGCCTATAGGTGGAGGGAAGGCAGTCCCCGTTTGGAGATAGAAGGTGAGCTATGGAGAGTAGGAAACGGCATTGGAGGGTATGTTTCATACTTCGAGGGCCGGAGGGTTGGGTAACTGTGAGGTAGTTGGAGTGGTGAGAGCGAAGGGAGCTGAGGAGGTACTGGAAGCAAAGGAAGGAGAGGTGATCGGCTACATGGAGGATCCCCGTCTCCATGCGAAGGTGCGAGGTGGAAGCCATTTTGTGGGATCCGCAGGTTATTCGTAGAGCGGTGTTCTGGATTGGTTGAAGTTTCGCTATACATGAGGGGGAAGCGTTGGAGAACCAGATGGGAGGTGCATAGGTGACTATTGAGTTGATGAGGGCCTTGTATGTGAGAGTAATGGTTTCCTTTTGCTGGCCTCAAGAGGAACCAGCAAGAGCTTTTAGGATGTTTAACCTATGCCGGGCCCACTCACATATTGTGTTTATGTGAGGGGTAAAGGTGAAGTGGGGGTCAAAGGTAATTCCCAGGATTTTGGGGGATAGAGTGTGTTAGGTCGGTCCCCTTCCAGGTGACATGAGGGTTGGTGCGGGACTGGTGGGTGTCAGAAGTGAAGAGAGAGGATTGGGATGTGGTTGTTAATATGTACTGTGAGGCCCTTTTGTTGGGTCCATGTGGCGACGTCAGAGGAATGGGTGGAGAGGATGGCAGAGGCGTCAGGGATTTTGATTGTTGTTGCTAGTGCTGTGAAGTTGTCAGAGTATGAGGTGGTTAGAGAGGTAGTGGAAAGGTAGTCAGAGACACAAGTTGAAGAGTGCTGGGGATACAACAGAACCCTGAGGGACGCCCGCTAGGACGGGTCTGGAGGAGGAGAGGTGGTGGTGGTGGTAGGAGCATTTGGCTGATCTGCCTTTGAGGTAGCAGACCAGCCAGCGGACTATGTGGTGGTTGAGGGGGAGAGAGGAGATTCGGGAGATGAGTTGAGGGTGGGGGACAGTGTCAAAAGCTTCGGAGAAGTCTATGGCCATGATAGTTGTGCGGAGGGGAGGACGGTGCTGGTTGAAACCTACAGCTATAATGTGACTTAAGGTAAGTAGGGCGGAGGTGGTGGAGTGAAGGGGGCGGAAACAGTGTTGAGAGTCTGAGACAGGGATGGCTGCCGTCAGGTACTGTAAGAGCAAACGTTTCAGCACTTTGACGGCAGGACAGAGGAGTGAGATGGGGCGGTAGGAAGTGCTGAGTGAGGGTGACTTGCCTGATTTGGGGATGGTGAGTGTCAACGCGGAGGCCACACTGTACAAAAAATTGAACAGAAGTCGAGCAGCAGTTTGAGGTCAAACATCACTGATTTGAAATTAAATCAGAAAAGGGCCCTCGCTTAGGGAGACTCAAAAAATATCAAAGACATCCCAATGCTTGAAATTTCTTCCATCCAACTTACCCCCATGACACTCCATCCGCACTTGCACCACACACGTAAGACGTATTTTTCTTTCCATCCTCGATTTCGGTTTGTCCTTTATTCTTTCTGAAACACTCAGTGTCCCACTCTCTTTCGTAGCTTTCCTGGTGACACCGACCGACCAAATACTTGAAATGAGCAGCCATTAGCTGCGAACCGTGATCAGCTGGCAAGGCTAAAATTAAATTTCATTGAAGTTAGAGGATATTAAGGTACATGCGTCTGCATATGCACCAATACTATGCGAGTTGAAACGCCAACTCTCTACACACACAACATTGGCTGTGGGACCAAAATACTAAAATATGGACTCAGTGATGTGCAGGAGGTGGCAGCCCCCACAGCCAGGTTGCAGACCAACGCGCTCAGGCAAATGAGGCGTATTCCCAAGGATGTTGGCAAGTGAAGAGCGCATGTTACCTATGTTATTACTTAATAAAATGCAATTATAAAGACTAATAAATTAGTCAATGGGTTAAGTTTATTGATTAGCTTAAAATTTATCAATTAATTCATTATGGGAACTGGTTGTCAAGTCGATCGATCAACTCTTCAACTAATCCTGGCTTCCGAGCAAATGGAAAGGAGTCCAGGTTAAGGAAACTGCAAGTAGCTTCGATTATTGGACCAAGTTTACACAAATACAGAAGATGCAGCAAGTGACACTTTAAGTAACCAAGGTTTCCTATGCAGCTATATGCTAGAGCAGCATTTCTCAACCTTTAATAGCCCATGGACACCTTCCCCCTCACCAAGTCACTTAACACTTGAAGCCCCCTCCCCTTCCAATAAGTTAAATATGCGCAGTTTTTTAGCGTCCGCTCGTGGCTTCTACACCCATTGTTGAAAGCCTGTGGCCCCCTTGGAGAGCCACGGGCCTCCGGCTGAGAAACGTGTTACAGGTATAAATGTTTCTGCCGCAGATGTGAATCTTAAAACGCAACTGAATCACGCAAAAAAGTTTCGCAAGTCTTTTATGAGACATAGCCATTATATTTGAAATTGTGCTATCTCAACCCCATATCGACAAAGAGGAATGCATTAATACACCAGGGATTGAGCGTGGTAACACAAAAATACACTGAATGAAGTGTGATAGAGGCTTTATCATCACAATTAATTACCACATTAGCCAGTTAAATCAATCTTCATGCACAACAAAGGCGGCTTCCTTACTAACTACTGGCATAAATTAAAATATTTATGAACAAAAGTCAATTTCATTGATATTAATCAACTGATCACGGGCAAAATATTTAGAGGCCACTAATGGAGCTGAGTGCGCAGACAATGGAGCAGAACAGCAGACTACTAATAGAGCTGAGTGCGGAGGCAATGGTGCAGGACACCAGACTACTAATGGAGCTGAGTGCGCAGGCAATGGTGCAGGACACCAGACTACTAATGGAGCTGAGTGCGCAGGCAATGGTGCAGGACAGCAGACTACTAATGGAGCTGAGTGCGCAGGCAATAGCGCAGGACAGCAGACTACTAATGGAGCTGAGTGCGCAGGCAATGGTGCAGGACAGCAGACTACTAATGGAGCTGAGTGCGCAGGCTTTGCTGGGACATGATGGGATAGGACAGCAGACGTCCACCAGGGGCTCCACTCATGCTCATGGATTGAGGGCCGCTGATAGCGATGGGCTGGGGGGCCGACATGGAGATGGGCGGTGCTGACATGGAAATCGGGGGCCCAGACATGGAAATTGGAGGTCCAGCCATGGAGATCGGAGGCGCAGTCATGGAGATGGGAGGGGCATTCATGGTGATAGGCCCTCCTTGTGACATGGAAATGGGTGGGGCCCCTTGGGACATGGAGATGGCCTGGGCAATGTTAGCAGCCGCCACGGCCGGCCCAGGTGGGGCTGCGATGGTCTGGCCAATAGAGGGCACGATGGTCGGCGCAGTGGCAATCGAAGGCAGAGACATGGACATCGAGGACGTTGTGATGCGAGGGTTCAGAGTCCCTGAAGTGATGGTGATGGCAGCCTGCGATAATGGCACCTGCACAGTCCCTACCGACACTACTACTGCAGCTGTAGGAGGAGCAGCGGCAACAGCCACAGCTTGCGGGGGCGCCAAAGGTTGAGGTGGTGGAGGCTGTTGGGGAGGTTGAGTGGGAGGAGGTGGTTGAGGAGGTGTGGCAATAGCCACCACGGAACTGCCGTCCGTGGAGATGGACGTTATGGAGAGAGGGTTGGTTAGAGGGTGCTGGACACCTGCCTGTACAGTGCAGTCAGACGCTTGAGCGATAGACTGAGGGGCAATGCTAGGTGGAGCAGCGATGGTTGGATGCGCCACAGTCTGTTGAGGCAAGGCCATAGACAAGGCAGGGCCGATAGCAATAGCATGCGACACCGGGGTGACCTGAGCAGCAGCAGCCGACAATGGAGGGATTGTGGAGGCCACAAGAGACGGAGGAGCAGTGGCAAGACTCACAGACGCTAAGGTCGTGCTCGTAGCCACGTGACCGTTCAACTTGCTGGCACCAAGAGTGGTCACTTTGTCGAGCAGAAAGTCATTCGTGGCTCTCAGATCAGAATTCTCTTTCTTGAGTGCGTTAATTTCTTTCTTCATGTTCTCCATCTGTTTGCGCATGACCGTCATCTCCATCCCTCGTCTCTCCCACTCAGGAATCATCTCCCAGTCTCGATAGTCGCGCAAGGACGCCAAGTCTCTGGCGCTGGCCATCATGTCCCTCCCTAACTTGTCAGGCGGGAGACCATGAACGTAGTCTCTGTCCTGTCCGTAGTCCTGATCTCTAGGTGCGTGGTAGTCCTGGTAACCTCGCAGTAAAGGATCCAAACGTGGTCGCTTGTGGTCAGGCGGTCCCACGTCGTTGGAAAGTCCCGGTGGGTGGTGGGACCCCCGGCACACACCGCCTTCGAGATGGTGTACGTTTGTAGGCTCACCATCATACGGGTGGACTGCCGCTAACGGACGGCCGTCCATCATGCCTCCCCGATCATCCGAGCGACGTCCGCAGCCGTTGAGGCGGGATTGGTTGTCACCAAGGTCCCCGAGAGGCGTCTCAGCCCCGTGGGAGTTGTGATGATGAGGAGGAGGTTGTGGGACAGGAGATTGGTTCATTGTTGAGTATCCGTAGATCTCCTGATGATACTCGGCCTGGTTCAAGTGACGGAATTTACACTTGCCGCCGCGACGTTTCTCACACTCGCCCATTAAAAAGTCCTGAAAACAAGAATGGACTCAACAGCACGAACAAACACCTAAAATTAAGAATACTTCCATGAGGTACGGTTACTTGACTGATAATTTAGTTGAACAAAAAATTTGGTACCTTCATTTCTCTATAAAGCGAGGACATTACGGTAATATACAAACTGAGTTTTGTCTCTTGAATGTAATGCTAGAATCTAGACGTTATTCAAAGCAAGCCATCCCTCCGCATCAAGCTTTTCTTCGAACTCTACTAAAGTTACTAAACTACTATCCAAGTACACTACAGCTAAACTCCAGTGTTGATTTTCATTTTCCCTACAGCTAATGCAAAATGCACTGTATACACTGACATTACATGTAGATTAAAGAGAAGCTAGTTAACTTAACGAATGTGATAACACCGTCCAAATGAATTTTCTTCGGTATGTCACCACAGACATTTTGTTTAGGAATAGCGTTAAAGAGCATCAGACCAGCACCCTCGCACATCCTGCTACTTTGAAGATACACTCAGCTGCAAGCTCGAGTCATCAAGTTGTTAAGAGTAGTAATCTAAGCGACAGCGCCATCTAACACCACTCACTCTGGAGACAGACATTACAGTACCGAAGTGATTTATAAAACAAGTCGAATGACTTGCGTTGTCAACTTTATACCTACCGAATAAAAACGCCTCAACTGAATTTTTTATCTATGCGTCTTTTCGACGTAAAAATCTTTTTGCTTCATGTTTGAGGCTTAATCATTCATGCTAGTCCTACACAATTCAAGTTGATTATGTGTTAAAATTCAGGAAGAGTTACTAATTATTTCACTGAAAAATTTTAGCACGTTTTTAAATCAAAGGCCTCATTGCCTCATGTGACCCAACTAGCATAACTAAAGCTGCATAGTTACACGTACTAACACTACTCTATGACTCAAGCTAACGAGTCAGTTTATGGTGTAATATACTGGTCATTCAGAACTCTTTACCTACCGCAGGATCAAAATGTCAATGCTGATCACTTGTTGCACTTCAAGTTTTAGGATCATCAGTACTCGTTCGACCACACTAGTCCTCAAACTAAACGATTGTTTATCTTTACGTCAAACAATACAGAGTTCTACGAATATGCATTCATTTGACCTGAAAGAAACTGTTCTTACAACTCTAACATTAATGGTTTTTCTTAACCCTGAAAATACACCAATCAAACAATACAACAGTAAACTATTTTAAAACTTTACGGCAACCAGATGGAGACAGAAGTACTCAGATAGCAATTACAAAATAAAAGATAAGCATATAATTCAAATACTCAAAATCAACTAGTCGCTATGGAAGAAGATTTCAAATCTAGTTTCCACTCTCCCTGTATAGAGGTTGGACTTGCAAATATCGCCAACGAAGTGGCCGGCTCTACAACCAACACGTGACCTCTCTTGATTTGCAGTGTTTGGATCTTGAAAAGTAGTAAATATATGACGATACAAACTCCTATTTCTGAACTCAGCTTTATATCTTGACGATCACTGAATTCTCTTCACCAGTAAGCAAACTTCAAAGCGGAAGACTGAATGAACCTACAACACATAAAGAGACCACAATGTTATTCGTGCACCATGCACATATCGACAAAGAAAATGATATCATTTCTGATTAATAGAAACTTACTTTGCAGATGGGAATGTCACCATTGAGCGTCGCGTCAGCCATCTGCCCCTTACGTATGGCCTGGTCCAACACGTGAGGGGGAATGTGGCCTGTCTGTAGGTACTGGTTCTCTTCCTCACACGTGCAGTGGATGAACCTGGAACAGGGCAGCAGTGAGCTCCTTGTGACTTGACTGCAATCAGCCTACCTCTGCCCTCGACCAAGGAGCGAAGAGAATCAATCTGCAATTAACGCACACCGAAGTGATGAAAATAAGCAGAAGACCCCTCCTTAAAATGTTAGTAACTTTTTTATACCATAATTTTCTATGAAAATTAAAGAGTTAAATGTTGATGGTATTATGAGAATTAGTATACATGATCAGTTTCATGATTAATTTCCAGAAAAAAGTTTTGAACAAAATTACATTTTTAAGGGTGGAAAAGAGTATGACACTTGAAAATTTATGTTCACCAAAAAGTAACACAACTTAAATATTTACGTACTACCTGTTTTGCATTGAACTAATTAGATTTCTAAGAATTTCAATGGGAATTTCATTCCAATATTGTTTAATGCAAAATTTTAAAGTTTCGTTATCCTCAAATTGACGTCCATTGTGGTAGACTCTTCTTGACAAAATTCCTCACAAATTTTCAATGGGGTATAAGTCGGGAAACTTGGCAGGCCGGTCCAAAGCCTGAATATTCTTTATTTTAAACCAGTCTTTTGTTAGTTTACAGGTGTGTATGGCTGCATTATCCTACTGAAAAATTGCATTATTGTTATGCACATCATTCAGAAATGGGACAAGACTTTATTTTAACACACTAATATATCGACCAGAGTTCTGTTTCCCTTCCATCACTACTAACTCTGTTTTTTCAGAGGTAGAAAAAGCTCCCCAAATCATAACAGATCCTCCTCCAAATGACCTTTTCTGAAAACAGCTGCTCTTCCTTTTTCAAGTCTTGCAAGTAGCACTGAGATCCATCGGGCCCGTCCAAATTAAACTTGTTTTCCTCGGAAAAGATCACATTTTCCCAATTCTCCTTCGTCCTTGTCACTTTTTCCTTTGCCCTTTTGGGTACCAACACAAGAATGGGCCAAAAGGCTCGTTCCTATCGCCTCATTTTATTCTATACCCACTCAACAGGCAACTTCTTGTGCTGAGCAGTCAAAGTAGGGGCCATCTTCTTGTTTCGATAAACAAAATTTGGAGATTCATGTAAAAGTTGTCGAACTCTTCTTGGGCTACTACTACTAACAGTGGACGGCCTGGCCGTTTTTTTTGTACTGTATGCTACAGAGTCCTTTAGAGAGTCATAACAGTTCGGGACCTCAATAATTGTTTTGCAATAAAATTGATGGATTTTCCTTTCTGTTTATAAGCCCAAATTTGACCCTTCTCGTTATCATTAAAGGGAGAGTTCCGTGGCATGCTGCAGAGGCTATATTTATAACTTTATCAATGCTTAATTAGTAATCTGATGGATTATAAAGGCGATAAGAGTTGTTTACGAACTGCACGTGGATTACACGGCACTGTGAAGTCAACCGGATAGACAAATTTTCAAAAGTGTCATACTTTTTTCCACCTTTAATAATGTAATTTTGTTCAAAACATTTTTTCTGGAAATTAATCATGAAACTGATCATGTTTACTAATTCTCATAATACCATCAACATTTAACACTTGAATTTTCATAGAAAACTGGTATAAAAAAGTTACTAACATTTCAAAGGGGTGTTTTATATTTATTTCCACCACTTTATTCCATAGTCTTCCAATGACTAATTAAATAGTTATATAGTATTTCAATGATTAATTGAATAGTTACATGGACTTTCTATGACCAATTAATCGAGGTTAAATGGTCTCTCTACGACTAATTAATTGAAGATATATGGTCTTTCAATGGCCAATTAAATGAAATTATATAGTCTCTATTCTCTAAAAAAATTATCATTTAATTGAAGTTACGTGATTTCTCTATGACCAATTAATTGAAGTTACATGGTATTACCAGGACTAACAAATCAAAGAGACTCGCGTTGTCAGTGAAGCATACAAAATGTTAACCTGTTAACGGTCGCCCCAAAATGACGTGGTGCCATCTACAGTGTCGCCTGCGTATCACGGCAGCTCTTTCCGTACAGTCACTCGTCACTCGCTACTCGAGACAGAATGCGCACGCTGACAATGCCTATTTTTTTCATGCATGGACCTCATTGCAAACATATTTTCTTTGTATAATTTGAAAACATAAATTTATGTGCTACCTGTATATAAATGTGGAAGTATTTAATAACTAAAATTGTTACAAACAATTCTTACCAATTTTGGCAGTAACCGATTGTACGATTGTTCATCGTGCATTGTATCAACTCGCGTATAAATGATAAAGTTCTAAACATAACCTGTGGCACTCTCGCACAAAGCAAAACACTATTCCAAAACGCTTTCCCTTAGTTGGAATGAATTGTACAAAGGATAGTTTTCCTTTCCAGCAAAGTAGAGACTCGTCTGCAGCAATGTTTCCTGGGAACATAATTATTCTTTAATTTTTGCAGCAGCAAGTCAATCAAAGGTTGAATTTTTGACAGTTTTCTTCCAGCACCATATGTATCGCATGATAACTAGTATCATCAACAAAATGACAAAATTTTGAGAGCATTTCGAATCTACGGCAACTCATTACCTTAAAAAGAGAGGATTACGAACCCTTTCACGTTTTCCAAAGTAAAATCTGTTTTCACTTTCAGAGTCAACACCTTGTAAAATTAACAAAGCAACATAAACTTTTAACTCGTCAGATGATGTGTCAAACCATGACTATATTCGGGATTTACTAGCAAGCACTTTCTTGCTTTTTCATCAATAACCTGCTTGGCATCTCTGTTATTTTCATTGGATTTCAAAGAAAAAACATCATCAAAATATTTTTCGAAAAACTCGATAGGAGAGCATTTTATTTTCCACTTCAAATTAAACCCCAGAATTTGCAGTAAATGCAAATGGCGCACGTTCTATTCCTGTAGCTACCTAGTCTGCAGGATATGCAATATCATTTTCATTATTACAATCTGATTCACTTTTAGAAGTAGAATTAGGTTCATTATCGGAATCAGAAGGCTCACTAAAGTCTGATTCACTTTCATAATATTTTCAATCAACTACTGAATTTCCTCCTTACACACACAACTTCTTTTGCTCATGGTTGATGGGTGGAAAGAGCTGAAAATACACGACCGAGAACTCAAGGAAAAGCTTAAAGAAAAAATAATTCCAACAGACTCGTACGAAGATTGAAGGGACACTGATTGATTCCTCCCTATTCCGACTCACTTCAGAGATGGTCAAAAAGAATAGGGTGGTCAGCATAAGATGTCAAATACAACCACAATAAAACAAATGAATGGCATGACAACAGTAACTGCCAGCGCCAGCATGGTACAGCAGTGTGTGAACAGCTTATGCTGCCAGTAACCATAAACAGGTTAAGAAAGGCATAGGACAAACGGATAGCCGATCTCTCACCCTCTCATAGATTATTATGATTACCGGTCAATTGTCTCGTTATTTCTCTACTCTCGTGATATGAAGTCGAATATTTGTAATTAAGTGCCCAACTACTAATCAGAAACTGCATTCCATAGAAATTCGTTGGCATCAGCAGTTGAAGGGACATGAATTGTTTTTCTTTCATACGGAGAGTCAGTGAAGCAGACACTCCCTTTTGCTAATTCCTAATATTGTCGTCATTCATGCAATGCGCAAATGCAAGAACTAAGGAACGTGCACCTCAGTAGCTATCATATATACGCAAGTGGAGTCCAAAGCAATTACAGGTTTCTACGACAGTTTTAAAGGCACTCGGAGGAAGTGGGCCTCTTGAATCATTTCCTTGCAACAAACACCAACTCACTTGCAACAGTTCCTATTGCAGTGGTTGTTCTGGTAGTCGTGGCAGAAAGTGAGTTGCGTGGTACCCTGGGTGGCGGACACAGCAGTGCCACAGCCAGCAGCAGGCTGGTGCACACCGTCGTCATTGTCACTGATACCGCAGTCACCAGAAGGCGAGCTCACCACCGTGTCTTCATTAGGGTTGATGTGCACGAACTTACAACGACTTCCTCGTCTGCACACCTTCCTTAAGTAATCTCGACACACCTGTAAAAATATAACATTGCACTAGTATGATATAAATAGTTTTCACGATCAGTGCTTTCAGCTACACTTACTATTTTTCTCTTACACAGCAGGAATAGTGAGACAAAAACCTTTGTACTATGAAGTATTATTGGTATCTATTGTAGCAAAAAGGGTGTACTCACTTAAACAATACAAGAGTTCTGAACACAGCAGGCTACTTGTAAATAAGTAAAGTTAGCTAAATTAGAAATAATTACAAATACTTACAAAATTTTTGAGTATGGTAGCCAAAACCGTCAGTCACAAAAGTTGAGCAATTCAAAATAAAACTTTCAAGTGATTAAAATATAAATTATTTCTGAAGAAAGCCATCAGAGCATTGCTAAATAAAGGAGGTGATGTATCAACATCACTTTAAATAATTTTGCTTCCTCTTGTTTCCAGACAATGAACAAACGTCATTGACTTCTCAATCATTTCTAATTCTGAATTGAAGAACATTTAACAAGCTCAGATGAAGATGCTACAATTATGCTGACTCCAGCAACCAAAACTGAGGTGTACATGACAGCAGCAGTCACGGTGAACATGGGATGGATTTGCGAACCTAACAAGCCCACAATACTCTACTCTTAATAGACCTGTGGTCTGTCCCAACAAGCCCACAATACTCTACTCTTAATAGACCTGTGGTCTGTCCCAACAAGCCCACAATACTCTACTCTTAATAGACCTGTGGTCTGTCCCAACAAGCCCATTAGACTCCACTTTTGATTCCCTTTTAGTCTGTCTTAAGAAGTCCATCAGACTACACTCACAATAAACAACTGGTCTATCATAACTATGCCTCAAACTTCAGTAGTTCTCATGGTAGTTTAAAAATTTTGGTTTAACAAAAAAGATGATAAGAATGGAAATCAAGACAATCAACTTTCTGCATTTAAATCATACAGACATTTGGTTTATGTGAACCTTTCCAGGTGAGCAAAATTTAAAAAGTTTCATGCTTCCTAGTATGGTCAAACATAAGCACTATAGATCTGTACTTTACATATTAAAGTCCTTAATTCTATAGTGAAATTCTATGAAATTGAATTCTATAGTTACTACTTCTCAATTAACTAAGTTACAATGTATGCAGAAACAATGGACAACATCTCATGCTAGTATGTTTAGATCATAAAATACCAGAAAATTTGAGTAACTCCTGTGCTGCAATAAAACTTCATCTTTAAAAATATGGATAATAGTAATCCTCTGAAGTATCCTAGAGAACTGTACTATATGTATACGATAATTAAATTAAACACTTAAGAGATCACTTACAACAGAATATTGAAAACTGAAGCATTCAGTACACAAACATAGTTTAAAGAGAGAAGAGGAGTAGACACATACCTTAGAAGTAGGGGCCAGAGTGTTGGTGTTGTTGTTGGAGGAGATGGTGGATCCTGCACTGCTGTTGCTTGATGTGTGATTATCATTGTTGTTGTTCCTGCTGCTTGAGCTGTTGTTCAAATGCTGACCACCTCCATTACACTTGTTATCACAACCAATGGACCCTGTTTATGGATGGATACAGTTAGCTAGGATCCTGTTTATGGATGAATACAGTTAGCTAGGACCCTGTTTATGGATGGATACAGTTAGCTAGGATCCTGTTTATGGATGGATACAGTTAGCTAGGATCCTGTTTATGGATGGATACAGTTAGCTAGGATCCTGTTTATGGATGAATACAGTTAGCTAGGACCCTGTTTATGGATGGATACAGTTAGCTAGGACCCTGTTTATGGATGGATACAGTTAGCTAGTTCATTATAATGTGAGTGTGACTTTCTACCATTGCTTAACACAATTATTATCATTGAAGAGTATGCCTTAATACCTACACAAACATTAATTCAATAAACTATAATACAGCACTTGGTTTTAGAAAATGTTTTTAGTTAATTTGCACAGTTGAAAATGAGAAATGAGCAAAAACCACAATATGTGAGACAATGATACTTATGAAGACAAATACGTCATCTTCCAGTCAAATAAAAAGTGGTAAAAATAGGAATTCATTTCTCATATTTTGCAAGGGCTGTTCATTACAAAGCTTCAAACTTCTATATACATTTTATGATACAATGTGGCATTTAATAACACATTATTGTCAAATTGGAATAATGTATTACATTGGCAATAATGTATCACTCATTGGAATGAATAAATTCATCAGAATTAAAGAAAATGGTGGTAAAAGGATGTGCCAATATTAAAATCACAGCCAAGTAACATTCTTCATTTTAACTATTACTAATAACATGGATATTACAACAATTACCAAACCTCCAAACTGAAATGACAGCATAATTTAAAAATGATTGACAGTTAATTACTTTAATTACTATCTAAATAAAAAACAAAAATATCATACTGCCACTCTACAAAGCATTAATGTAACCACATATAGCAAATGCAGTACAACTGTGGTCTCCTATGCTACAAAGAGACATTAATAAAATGGGAAAAATTCAACGTAAACTAACAAAGATGATTCTTGCCCTCCACAAATCTCAGTTATGAAGGGCATATTCAGCAGCTTGAGCTCATCTTCCTAGAATGAAAAAGACTGCAAGGACAACTCAACAACACCTATAAATATCTCAATGGCTTCAACAAAGTTACTCGCAACAATTTTGACAAACACAATTACATGCACTAGAACTAGAAATAATAGCCATAAAATAATAATAACCTTCAAAACATCAGAGACTCCAAAATTTTCTAGTCAAAATTGCCAGAACCTAGAACTAGCTACCCAAAAATATCTCTTCTGCTGACACTATGAACACATTAACAAATTTCATGATAAATATTGGATAAAAAGCCCATCAGTTCTCTAAAGTACAGATTTCATATTCCTCTTAACTCTTAAGATGAGCATATGTATGTTTGCAGTGTGTTTTTGTGACAAAAGCTTGTAAGTGATTAAGGTGTATGCATGTGGCTGAAATATTGATATATAATTGAGGTGCATGTGTGTGATTGATGCATTTACGTTAGATGATATGGGACTTTGGTAGAAGCCCAAGAATGGGCCAAACAGCTCATTTATGCTACCATATTTTATATGTTTCTGATAACTTGACTCTTTGATTTTCTTTATAAAAACAAAGAAATGGGATGGTTCACAAACAGTGTTAAAAATCCTTTACTTTTCAATTCTAATTTCTTTGATGATAAACATTGAAGTATCACATTTTGGATGCAAGTTGAGGTAGCACAGAAAATAAGCCTACATCAAGTAAAAGTGATGCCGTTTACCAGAAATCAAAATAGACACAATAGTGACAATATATTGTTATATGCTGAACACATTTCATAATGAAAACCTCATAGCTGTAATACATCACATTTCTCATAAACAAGTTAAATATGACCACTCTGAAATAAACAAAAACAGAAAATTTAAAGTTCAACAAAATGTGATGTAAAGAAAATTACTTGGAAAAAAGAAATTAAATTCACAACATGGAAAAAATTCAATTATTAGGTCAACAACTTACCAGAGTTGCTATTATTCAAGTGATTAGCCATGTAGGTGAGCTGCCTCGAGACTTTAATGTTAGTCAAGTGAGCTTTCATAAGCACTCTTCACTTGCTGAAGACCTTCACCAAATTGCTGCTTATGGTAGCACCAAGCAAGGACACCAAATTACACTCACTGGAAATGCACATCACACTAAAAAATGTCACTGCTACACAAAAAAGTCCCATTTTTAGGAGTAGCAATTTCATGTAAATATCAGAATAACATTCAAATAAAAAATCTGCAATCTAAAAAACATTGAAGTTATTGCAGTTAAATTTAGGCAAAAACATTAGAGCTATGATTAAAATTTAAAACTAAAATTAGCAAATAATTTTACAATTAAAATATGTACTGTAGTAAAGTTTCTATGCTGCAAAAATATCAATGCCCATTTAGGATGATGACTTAAAAAGATTTATGTTTTCAATGAGAAAATTGACAACATAAACCAAATTCATATTTTTTAACATACATAATAAGGCAGTGTGGACAACCAATTCTTTACCCAATAAAATGAAAAATGAAAAATTTTAGTAGTAAAAAAACAATAACACAAGCAAAGATCAGTGAAAATTATCTACTAAATGTATCAATAGCAATACACTTTCAAAGACCATGATAATTTATGCTTTTAAACCAAGCAATTTTTTACTTTACTACAAATTAAACCAAAATAAAATTCATTGCAGTTGCTTACTTACCAAATTGAAGTTTAATATATTACAATGGCTTGAAAAATTATGTACAATCATCATATACATACCATAATCATAGTACAATTTAAATGTTATTTAATTAGCATGTAATTATCTGAAAAATGTGTAAGTATTCGGTAGATATCTTGTTTAGAAATTAAAATATATTACAGAAGTTTTGAGTGAAAGCCATGTCCCAAAAATCTAAAATCTATTAATCTAAAATTAACTAATCAATAAGCTAATTAGTTGGAACAAAAACTCAGATCTAAATGCTACTGGTACTGTTGGAAATGCATTGATAATAAATTGTACTCTTACGCATAAGTTACAACATATAATGTTGAAATCGTAGAGCCAATATGTACTGAATTATAAAAATATTCCGTCACGGAAAACAACACATAAAATCAGGAGTACACATTAACTTAACTAGTGTTGGCGATATTGAAGGAACAACAGCAACATTACAATATATAACGCGGAACTAAAATTTTTGTTAAGCGCACCCGATGAAAAGATAAAAACATTTCCTATACATAACAATTTAAGGCTAGTCATATTAACTGCTATCAGACCAGTCAAATATCTATAAGTAAATAGTCAATGATTTTTTGTGTCATAAGACAGAAAAGTTATAGTATATGTATATATAAGTATGTATGTATGTATGTATGTATGTATGTATGTATATATACACATATATATATACATATATATATATCAAGGACTACTGTAAACAGGACGTGTACGGCCATATAGTGGACTACGCTAGCGGAGGCCATTGCATTCTTAGTAACAAAACATTTTCTATTGAACAAATTAATCAAAATTACTTCTTCAAAGCAATAAAAGGGATAATAAAGTTTTACAGCGAATTTTAAATCGTTTAGACCACTGTAATGCTTTGATATACCAATTGTAGCCGGACTTAACATGTATTATTTTATGAGCTTAGTGGCCACTTTATCAAAAGCCGAGTTGATGCAGTTTTAGACTTTACAAAATGGATTATAGTTGAACCTTTTCCAATGCAAACAACCAAACGTACAAACATTCACGCAAATAAACAAACAGACATAGAAGTAAAAACCTATCAAACTGCAGCGATTAGTCAGCCAAGTGAACCTTCTTTACAGAGGTCTGGAAAAGGACTGCATTCTTCTGCTGATCTTTTTCTAGGTTGTGGAGTCCATTTAAAAGAATATTTGCCAGACAACGGAACATCTTGGGACAGTCAATATCAATTCCATTGAAGCTCGTTAGCGTCGACAAGATCTGCAATAGCCTTTTCTGGCAGCAGGCACGGTGACGGGCTTCCTTGATGAAACACATTCCACATCTGACAAGATCAAAAGTGCACGTATGTGGAGTCGGCAGGGAACCTCTGGACACTGTCTCGATAAAGTCTTTTACGTCACTGGTCACAAGTAGTTCCTTGGTGCTGAAGGACACTTCGTCTGCACACTTCATCTCAAGCCACCCCACCACATAGGCCGCACTACACCTTTCTCTCACAGTCAGTATTACATCTGTGGTGCACCTCTCAGTATAGGCTGCATCTTCTAGGACTAGGTCAATGGCAGTCCTCAAGCAGGTATGTTTCTTTGACTCAGGCTGGACATCAATGGACTGGAGGTTTGTGGCAGCATATCTTGTGAGGCGATGCTTGCATGCGGAGAACACATCCCCAGTGGGCATGAAAGAGTTCGCATCAGTTGATTGACGGTAGACTGAGAACTCCCGCTCAAGCCGATCACTCTCGATCTCACGCAGCATTTACCAAAAGAAACACATTCTTCTGCTGCAGTGTCTGGACTTTGTCAAATGTTTCCCTCAGCACCTGGTCCTTGTCAATAGATGAAGTGATGTATTGCAGCTTGCGTTTACATGGCAGCACCAAAAATCTCTGAGCTGTTCATAATTACACTTTGGATATGATTGAAGAGCAAAACAATAATCATTCATGGACAACTACTCCTGTGATAAAAGTTCTACCTGACGTGTCAAAATTATCAACTTTTTCTCCTCGGGATCGACACAGGCTGACGTGTGAGCTTGAAGACGAGTGACAACATTTTGGATCGTTTTGCCAAACGGAATGTCGTAGTTCATTGTCAAGCACAGTTTCGTCGAACTGTGTATACGATCTCAAACCATTGTTGGGTTGAAGTGTCTTAAACAGTGGTACACTAATGCCGTTCTTGAACGCACTGAACGTTAGTGGGGAACACAAAGTGGGCTTGTTTTCGACAATTACAGACAGGCTGCACTCACTGAAGTTGTTGGTCATGAACAAACACACAAGCCTTTCTTTCGATTTTGAAATAATTAAGTTCTTGTACTGCTTCTGCAAGTTACGTACAGGTTTGAATGCATAAAATGAAGTAATCTTATCCTTTTGAAGAAAATACCTCAGTTGTTTATCTTCAACTTTCGTCGCGCGAAGTGCAGGTTTTGGATATCGCAGACATGAAGCAAGCACATTGAATATACTGGGAGGGATTCCAGTTCGCATAGAACCACCACGCAATTTGATCAAAAGTGGGTCAGCACCCCAATGTATCTCAAAAATGAAAAACGTGTCTGTATTAACAACAAAGTTTTCACGAGGTGGAAGAACATCAAGCCACCTCTGTCTCTCAGACTGCTCTTTCGGCAGGTGAAACACGCGGCGCCTGTTCTCCTCATTGTAATTAATCCGACAGTTCACAACCCCACACTTGTTCGGCATTTTTAATACATATAATTAAAAATAAACTTTATAAATAAACAGTATCCACTTATAAATGCAGCCATGTGCCTCGCAACAAACAACAATGTGCGATTCAAACCAAGTGACAGACTACGACAATGTTAGCACTGTGACAGTTGGTGACTAATTGAAATCGGTGAACTGGCCTCCGCTAGCGTAGTCCATTATATGATGGACTACGGCCATTATATAATGGCCGTGCACGTCCTATCTATCCATCTATCTACCTGCCTATCTATCTATCTATCTATCTATCTATCTATCTATAAATATATATATATATATATATATATATATATATATATATATATATATATATATATATATATATATATATATATATATCATTGTAGATGATTATGTGGTTTCCTTCGTGCAAGAGTCGCACTCCTTCTCCCACTTATTATTTTTGAGCTATCGTTGCCTTAATACTAGTATTAGGTTCATAATTGAATTTATAAATTTTAGAATACCACAGCGCCGTCATTTTTGTAATAGTTGAAGTGCTATCGAAATTTAGAAAATAATTTTTCAGACTTTTTTTATATAGCAATTTTAGCTGACCAAAGGCATACAACCGATAAGCGTATGAATAATGCCTGCTCTTTCTAATTGTCAAGCCTGATGAACAATTTATTGCTGGAGCAAACGTAAAGTAACCAATGTATAACTGATGAATAGAAAATCGGTGAAAATTATCAATGAACTTCAGAATACAACAAAAAGCGATGAAAACTTCAAGTTAATACTCAATTAGGGAGATAAAAACATTAGTTTGTAATTAACATTGAGAAACAGATTTTATCCTAACGTGTAATAAAAGACCGTGTATATTTCATCAATTGGGTAGCTGTTATATGGAAAAGTGTATGACCTGCAATATGAAAGGTATTCTCTCACGTTTGAGGTTTAACTGCTGATAACAAAAGCGACCTTAACGAATCATAAAGCTATTGTCATTTTTTATTTGGAAATTTTTTCGAAACTGCCTTGAACCTCCGTATGAATTTCGCCACCTTCAGCATAATAGCATGTTCGACCCCCATGAATGGCACTAAAATACAGTACTTAAATGCGTAATTTCAAATCATCGGATAAAAATTTGGCGTGATCAAGAAGTATCATGACTGGAACAATAAATAGGAGATGAAGGCACACAGTATTAACCGCTTAATACTTAAAGCTTGGACCTTGCTACGATAACATCATTGCATACTCTCCAGTACCCTTGCTGGAGAGCACGCAATGGTCCTTTGCAATGTTACTGTAGTATCGTGTTCCAGACAGCGTCTTACTTCAGCAATTTAATACCAATGCACACGAGTCAGAGCATTTGAAAATCTATGTATGTTATCAATGTTGTTTTAATTTATATAGGCAAGTTCAATTGAAGGATATAGAGATACTTTTGAATACGTCATGTAGTTTGACACATTGTCTTTAGAGAAATTTTGTATGTTAGAACAAAAAAGACGATAAATTAAAGTAAAACACGATATTAAAAGTGTATTACATCATAAAATTTCTTCTTAGATTAGAAAGACAAATGAATTTGGAAGGTGAATTTGTGCGCCGAGTCTTTGCTTTTACATAAGTAAATCGCATAATAAAATTAACTATCGAGTTACTTGCTATTTGAAATTCTGAAAAATTTCCATTATGTTACTCATCTTTTTCAGCAACATTTTGTTCCAGAAAGTACATAAAGTAAAAGATACAGTGAACTAAATGAATGACCGTTCACATAGGTATGCGAGGATTGGAAAACATTTAAAGCATTATTACCAGTTTTACTATCATGGTACAGAAATTCATAAATCGATGGATAAATTCCTATCTTGATTGTCATGTTTTCCCATCAAATTGGCTGTCAAACAAATATAAAAAATTATAATTCATGCCAACGAAAATAGTAAAACTTGAAATTTTTTCCGGAGGTTGATACAAATAGCATAATTTTAAATAAGCAACACTTTTCAGCCGAGATACTTGTGTTTAGCCTACGATTGAGGTTTAATTTCAGTTTTATCCTGCTCAGTGAATTCTAGCAAATAATTGCGCACGAGAGACGTCTCCTGCAAGTCTCGCGTGCCTTCTCTTATAGTACAGATTATGCTGTGATTTACACCAGATCTCTCAGCGAAACTCCGCAAACCTCGTTCTCTGCAACTTTTTTACTTCTCAAAAACAAGTTCAACTTGAGAACGCGTTGATTTTTAATGAGTTTAAAAATTAAAAACTATGCAACGATGTAAACGTTGACAAGCCCAGAAAAGAAGCACAAGTCATTGGATTTAGATTACCACCGGGGAGAGAATCTCCAGCACCAAGGGGAGAATATTTAACAGGAGATTGGGGGCATGAGTTTGTGAGTATTACAATATACTGATGTTGTCCCCCAACTTCACACTGTCACATTATTTTTCATACACAGCGTAATACATCGTACAAATGTACCCATACATTGTCCTGCTGCAGAGAGTGAAGGTTGGAAATGTTAGGGTCTAGTTAAGGTTAAGGAGAAGGAGAAATTTAAGGTCGTTGTAAAGTTATTGTGAAGTTGGTTGATCATAAATTTGATTTATTCAGTTTAGAATGATCGAATATGGTGCCTATATTTTCATTGATGCTAGGTAGTCTATTTTTGAGTTCCTTGATGTTTAAAATTTGCACAAATTGACATTCAAAAAATTTCATTCATATTGAACGATAGATCGTAATTACCCAACGCTTAGTGTCTTTTTAACGTAGACCCACTCACACAAAACACATGTTGATTCCACGCTGTACAATCAGGGGTAAGTATGGAAAAATATATACGTGGGAGCCACATACATATACGTCTTAATGGCAAACAAACAAAACCAAAACATATATTTCCAATAAAGTTGGTACATAAGAAATGTAACAGCATTGGTTTTTAAAGATGCCTTATCATAAAATCCTTAGGTGGTAGGTATTCTATGCATAGTAGATGATATAACAGCGGTACCTACGGGTATACGTAAACATTTACATCACGCAATGAACGTTAAGGAGACCGTCTAGCCAGAAATCAGCATGAATCAACAAAATGGCCGTAACGTTTTTTCTATGCGATCTAGATCTATGAAATTTTGCTTAAACATGTATTTTTGAAAATAAATAGGGGTCTTGGCACAGATTTTTCCCATATTCGCCATAATTACGGAGATAATGGGGGAAAAATTTGTTATTTTTCAAAATCCATCTTCTCCAAGAGTTTTTATTGTAGAGTAATAATTCAGATATCATTGGATGCATAAAAGGTTGTTGGATGTACTGACGAGATTAAAGTTATAAATTTTTCCGTAGATTTTTCAATGTAACTCAGAAGTTATTATGAATTCCAAAACAAGCTCTCGTCAGTGCATGCAAAAATTATTTGCACATCCAATGATACCTGAATCATTGCTCTACAATAAAAATGCTTAGAGGAAATAGATTTTGAATATGGTCGTACCTGCACTTTAAAGAAGGCGCATTTTAGTTCCCAGGGCCAAGTCTTATTATAGGCCTTTTTATTCACAAGCTATATTGCTTGCAAAAATCGGCGTGGGAGGGTGGTGAGGGTGGCTGAACATCTTTTAGGGTGGTGAGGGTGACTGAACATCTTTTTTTGAGTTTTTTGTGCCTCGTTGAAGGAAGCGGTACCACAAGTGGTACAAGGGACGCGGATGTCTAAAAGGCACCAGGAGCATACGCTGCGGCATCTTCGACGGGCTGCACCCAACGCCTCTTGGGAGTGCGTCATGTAGGGGCACCCTCCGAGTCCGGGTTCCTCTTTGGTTCCTGAAGACCCAGACCCAGTCGCACCAACAGAGAGCCGTCCTCATAACCAAAGTTACAGATAAGAACGGTGTCCGTGGCAACGAACGCTCACCTTGGCAGGTGAGCGTTCTTCACCTTGGAGCACTGGAGCCATAATTTGGAATGCAAGCTCTCGTTGGGGTTCTGAGTCCGTTTCTTCAAGCACTGTGAAATAAGCTCCGATCTTGTCAGGTCCACATACACCTGAAGGATGCGCTTGAGAAGGTCCTGAGGCAGGTGCGCCAGGTACTGAGAGTGGCGTGCGTGAGGCTCAAAGGCGACGCCCTGTGCCTCTGCGCGCCTCACCCAGCACCACGAAGTCAGGCCAGCAGGACAGAACAAATGGCACAGCTGCTCATCAGAGCTACTCGCATGATAATAAGTCGAAAGAATGGACTTTCGCAAAGACTCAGTCGTACCCTCTGAGTCATGCGAACGAACATTCTGACCAAAATGTGTAACCAGCTTGTCGGCTTTGCAGGGTTGACAGTTACACATTTCTCTATCGATAACAGCAATAAAAATATTCGAAAATTTTAAGATTTTTTGCTAGACGGTCCCCTTAAATATATATGGTGAAACAAATGAAACTTCACTTTTTCAATGATGACTCAAGACATAGTCATTGGTGACACTCTTGTAAATTCTGACTTGATAGGTATTCTACGCATTTTAGGTGATTATTGAAATAATTTCTTTAGGTACAGCTTAGAATTAACATCATTGCATTTAACAAAATCGGATGTTTAACATCCAAAAAAGCTCGAAAAAGAAAAATTATGAGAGTGAAAACTTAAAAGATGAAGTTGTAATTGTTATTAAATTGAAATTGTAATTTCTAATTACTAGTTGACTGTTTAGTATGACTTACTGATGATTTAATTAATTTAATGATTATTGCAGTTATCTGTAAATATCATCGTGTTTGATAAAAACAGACATTACATATCAAAGAAAAAGAATAAAAAAAGTGAATGTCTCAAATTATTAAGATTTAGATGTTGATGTAGATAAGAAGAGCTGTAGTAGAATAGAATAGAATAAGGCAATAGGAACGAGCCGTTTGGCCCATTCCTGGTTCAATACCGAAGTCCCATGCCGTAACCGAAGTCCCATGCCGTAGACTAAAGTTCTGAAGTTTCGCAGTCACTTATTGTAACGAAGCAATTACTAACATTGATGCATGAATTTTTTTATTATACCTTCGAAAAATAAAATGAAATAACATAAAAGATAAATGAAAATATCTAAAAGCCTTAGAAGAAGAATAAACTGAAGAGCAAGCACAAATTCAAATACAATTCTATTTATTTTTAGGCACAATACAATTTATTCCTATCAAAAAATTTTTGTTTCTTGTTCTGCATTATGAATACTGAACATCATTTACATTGGAACATTTATCAGGTAAAAAAGCACCAATTAATAGGCCTGAAATTTAAAAGTAAAAAAAGTAAAAAACGCCCCGGTTTTTGATAAATTTAAATTAGTCGATTTGACTCTAGAGCTGCGGAATTGTAGCACGAGTTTAATATTTAGGTATATTTCATTTGATATTGTTAATTCTACTTCAGTTTATACTTAAACACTTATATGTAGTATGTATCGTTACTTAGTTAATTTTGTTTAATCATGCATAGGAACTAAGTTAAGTGACAACGGAACACGCCCACAAATAATATATATCATACATAGGCAATTCATTAACAAATCTCTACGACAAAAGTAAAGCCATTTATGACTCGTGGGGAAAACCAAGGATTGAGAAATCATAATAATCTCGAGTGAAAAACGATTTCATTGCACTTGCTTCTAACACCTAATTCAATTATCCAAAAAAATCAATATCTACGGTGCTTGACAGAAGAGTAAGCATATCCAATCGCCCTTGTTCTGGATCATAGGGTTGGGCAATTACTGACGTGGAAACTAAGTAGACAAACTTGCTTAAAAATCTGCCAAGGTGAATTGGAGGTGCGGCGATGAGAAGCAGCACGCACGCCCGTGAGTAATAAAAAAGCTGTATGCTGAACCAAGTCTTCCGAATCTGTACTTCCGCCGTTAAAACATAAATTTCTAATTTATAAATCATGTATTAAAGGTTATTCGAGTCCCTACCCACTGTCAATTATCGGAGAAAGTGAAATAATTGAGATTATCTTCAACATGGTTTAAAAGACGCTGCCTGACGCAGGCTTGACTTCTTTAAATGCAGCCACAAAGATATACATACAACTACTGTTTCAGAAGTTTACTAGAATTTGACTTCTTATAAATTTATTGTAGAAATTAAGGCCGGAAGCTGACGTACATGGAGGTGAGATAAGAGACTCATGACGTAATATGTGTTACAGCAGCAATGCCATGTGTACAATTTTCTATGACGAATTCTGTGCTGATAAGAGGAAAGAAAACCAATACTTATTTCAGTTTTTATTCACAATACTTCTTTTGCCATTGATTTCCAGTCCAGCATTTGATATATTCTTGAGTACACAGTAGAATCGTACTCACCATCGATAGCCTGGCTAAGAACAGCTCTCAAGTATTTAAAACACATAGTTAACTTATATATGTTTATCATTTAATAAAACTAATCGTGTGCAGCAGTCGTTACGCATGTGGCGATGTATGTATACTTATGCACAACAAAGTATACATTCTTCTTTATAAATGCACCCTAAAAAAATGCTACTTCGGTATGCGTCTTTTTTATGTTGGTAAAAAAACTACTGATCAACTAAGTAGGTTTGAACAAAGATGTCGTCAAGGAACTAGATTATTCCGTCTAAATTGTACTCGTGCAAAAATGCTAGCGATTCTAATACGTTCATTAGTTAAACTCATGATACTATGTATTTCAAACTTTTCCAAACAATTTCTTATTTCTTTCATTGTTCGTTAATTTTCAATTCCCTTCCTTCCCATTCATGACGTAAAACTTCTGTATTTGTGGCATTTGCTTTCCAATTAAAATGAAGAAAGTAACCAACGAAAGCAGAATAGTTTGAATGAAATAGTTTGAATAAAATCACAACATGGAAATAAAATAGGTTGTGTTATTGACGGTAAGCGAATGAGTCATCCAACATGAAACTGGATTAACGCTTCTAATATACAAAACGTAAAACTGACTCACAGATATATTTTATATTCGTTCAGTATATCAATAAACAATTACATAGGGTCATGTAACAACATGGGGTGACGCTGCTTTTGGAATACATTCTACACCTTCTTCGCTCTTAAAAAATATCTTCCGCTGGCAAAATGAATTCACAAAACACGAGTTAAAAAACGGAGTTAGTGGCAGTGCGGTTTTTCCAAGCCTGGATGTGCACAAAAACTAACCGGACTCGAACATGCAGCGAGGCTTAGTATTAACCACTATGCCTGAGGCTTGGTATTAACCACTCTGCGTGAGGCTTGGTATAAACCACTCTGCGTGAGGCTTGGTATAAACCACTCTGCGTGAGGCTTGGTATAAACCACTCTGCGTGAGGCTTGGTATTAACTGCTCTGCATGCAGATGCAGGAGTAATTTGTCCAGACCAGTGTTTCTCAAAGTTTTTTCCATCACCATCACTTCGGACACTATTTGATTTTCCATCGCCCCCTAATGATAATATTACTATATATTATACAATAATATACGCCCCCCCTTCAAGACGTACCCTCCTACCGCCCCCTTGCATTTCCTCAACGCCCCCAGGGGGGCGGTACGGACCACTTTGAGAAACACTGGTCCAGACTAACCTCATCGACGAAGAACAGGCTATTTCCGCATTTTCCGTAGATTATGGCTTGAGCGAAAATCGTCCTTTACTGCAACGCTAGGGTTAGATTGGATATAAAGATCATACACGATATAGAAAAGTAATTCAGCTACTCTAGTCATGCATGCTGATTTCACTGTAGTTCTCTCCTAGAATAATTGTGATGTTTGTGTGAAGAGTACCTTTGGGAAATTGCGAATTGCAGGAAGCAAAAATGAAATAATTGTCCGGCATTCATATTTAATATTTTACCTGACCTGGGAAATTCTTCTGCTACTGAATACGTCTAGGAATTTACCTGCACTTTAACAATACATACTTGAATGATAATGACAACAATTCGTCCAATCCCTGTGTGCTAACTAACATATAGAGTACATAGAATGTCCCAAAACGTAATAGAATGTTTACTCATGCATCCAGGTTATATAGAGGAACTTTCGAACTTATCTTGAGAAAATTTTCAGCTAATTTTTAGATCAAAGTCTATTTTCAGGTCAAGGTTTACAATCGGTGAACTCAGAAAATTTTTCAGACATTTCAAGGTCTGATTTGTACACAACGAACGAGATCTCGGATACCGGAAGCTGTGTGCCCGTTGGGTCTGGGCCCGTTGTGCTTGTCGAGACTCATGTGTCCTCACTGGCGTAACTTAATAGATAATAGAATGAGGCCATAGGAACGAACCTTCGGGCCCATTCTTGGATCGAATAATTACTTTGATAATTATTCGGTTGTTTACCCAAGTCCCATGCCGTATTTCTAGCCGCGTCAACCATGTCGGCAGCGGGATTCGAACCCGGGTCTTCCCGCTCGCAAGCAGATTCGCTCACCAGTCGACCAAGCTGGTGACTTCTTCGAAGAAGGCATCCAGAAGCTTGTGTTACGGAGTGAAAAATGCCTTAACTGTTTTGGTGATTATGTAGAGGAAAAAGTAAAGCCCTGCAGTAATTTTGGCAATAAAATTAATGTGTTATGTAAATTTCACATTTTTATTGGCCTTCTCAGTTTGGAGAAAATAGTCTCGCATATATATTGTGTACTTGATTAGAATAAAGTTTTTTCCTTGCATTTTATTCTTAGCTTTTGACTCTATTGCTTTGTAAAATGTTATCGTATGTGTTTTGTGCAGATTCTTCGCTAGTATTAGTTCAGTGACGTATTAGAAATTAATTATAGGAAATATTTGTTACGCATGACTAAATAAATGAATAAATATGAGTTGGTTTTAGGATTTGGATGGTTTGAAATAATATTTTATTAATAGGAGTAAGATACCTACAGTAGAAGACAAGTAGCTACAGTTGAAGGGAAGTGAGTACAGTAGAAGACAAGTAGCTATAGTTGAAGGGAAGTGAGTACAGTAGAAGACAAGTAGCTACAGTTGAAGGGAAGTGAGTACAGTAGAAGACAAGTAGCTATAGTTGAAGGGAAGTGAGTACAGTAGAAGACAAGTAGCTACAGTTGAAGGGAAGTGAGTACAGTAGAAGACAAGTAGCTACAGTTGAAGGGAAGTGAGTACAGTAGAAGACAAGTAGCTACAGTTGAAGGGAAGTGAGTACAGTAGAAGACAAGTCATTACAGTTGAAGGGAAGTAACTACATTAGAAGAGAAGTAACTACAGTAGAAAGGAAGTAACTATATTAGAAGAGAAATAACTGCAGTAGAAAGGAAGTAACTATGTCTGCACACAAAAAGTAAACAAATACGTGATCAAAAATATCCGTTACATCACTTATTTAGAGTTGCACTGTATAGTTTGAAAATTATCCCCCATAATAAGAGACTAGTGAAGTAATCATTGACTATTTTAATGCTGGTTAATGAAACGATTTAATAACAATGAAGAGACGTCAAATTATTTGATATATGCATGTGTAATCAATGCTATCTTAATTTTAAACATGATTTCGTGAGATTATAAGGCTTTCAAATTAATACAATGGCACGTACATGAACAAGCAAGAAAAATCATCTAGAATGATGGCCATTGAACGAACAACTCACGTTTTTCGTTGTTTTCTTGAGATAAATAAGCCCGAATTTAATGACCAAGATATTTAATTCTGATGCTTCCATGGACTGATTGAGAATAAAGGGGAATTTCTCATAAGCAAACCAGCCCATTCCTAGCTTTAGGTTGCTGATTTCATATCAATTGAGTAGCTTCCGCTATAATGGACTTAAGGTTTTTCTGAAGTAAGTACATCTGTTCTTCAGTCGGTGATACGGAAATTCAGAAGTGAAGAAACGAAAAAAATTAGAGCAAAAGATACGTTATTTTCGTATGAATGGCAGAATATTTTTTCTTCAGTGTATCATTTTCCAGTTTACTAAACAGAAGTTAACGATAGCAGTTGCACGTTATTTCTGTAGCAAAAAAGTGATGGGCTATCCATTCGCTACTTAATTTTTTTACCGTGGTCAATGCACTAAAATTAATTTAGACGTATCGTCCAGGCGTGCAAGTGAGTGACAAGTCTTGCTCGTCTTTATCCTAGTCAGACGGAACGTCTGCTGATGTTACGATCAGCTGTGTCTCTTAAACGGCAATGATGCCGCGGCCCACTCCTTTACACCTCAATTGGAACTCATGAAGGGAATTACGCTGACCAGACTCCTATTTTCCTACCACGTCTGGGCCACTCACAGGTGAAGGAATGTCCGAAGTTTCTTACGAAGTCGTACGATATGCTCCGCCCAATCGAACCATCCTACGTCAAAGTCATTGCCAAACGTCTCCAGCAATGCACCTCCACGTCAACAGTATAAAGCTGTCTTTATTAGACTTCTCAGTCAACATACATAGTCTAAAATACAAAATTCTACTAAGTTAGTATTTTTAGCATTTATATGTCGGTAAGATGGTTAATGATGTAGCTGATTGTGGCATATTTTTGTCAATGTAAACACGTCTAGACACATCTGGGCTGCTTCAGCACGTGCTTCTTGCGATCATGACGACGAATTGACCTGCTGAACAGTTGGCGTCAATCTCAAAGTGTCTGCGGTGGGGTGCACATCGTCGTCTACGCACAGTCTCTCACTTGAAGAGCCGACCCGAAAACATTCTGTTTCGAAACTTTCGCAGTAATTATCAAGTGTTTGTCCTCAAAGTGTTTCATATATTACTGCATTTTGATTTGACCGTTTTCGTAAGATATTGAAATTATCATTGAACGGAATTCTATCATATATACTTAACTCGTCACTTAAACTTTCAAATCACACTATCTTTCTCAAAATTCATTTTTAAATAGCGATGAATATTCTAAATTTCATCTTTTCTTTCATTTTTGTTGCGGATGCACTAACGGCGCTAGGTGTTAGTGTTGATGGTCATCGTTCTTCGTTACTAGACAGGAGCCTCGACAGAGCTCTTGACAAGCTCATCTCTGACAAGCATTTAGAAAAGGAAAGAAGAGAAGGACGAGCGCCACCTCGGAACTACCTGGCGTCCGATGACATGGCGGACGGTGAACACGAAGTCCGCCTTCATTTCACGGGCGTGAGCGCCAAGCAGACTTCCGTGGGGCCTGAACAGGGCAGTTCTCAGTGAGTGAATGAGTCCACACTTCAATCCTTAACTAACATTCAACCTTAACAGTAATAATCACGACCACTTTTTTGCTTGTATTCATGTTTTGGGTTGACTGCAATATTCTTATTCGGGTTATTTATGCAACAAAAGAAAAATACATGAAATGGCGTAAGTTTACTAGTACGTACAGTCGAATTTTAGGTGTCTTGTGGTACGGAAATTGTCTCCCAAATACATGAAGTTCCTTAGCCTCTGTTTGACGAACGCTAGTCGAAAATAACAAGCCTTTATACCTACATTGGGGAAGAATTTTATAACCAATACATATTCTCTAACAAAACGGGAATCCAAACGCTTTATACTCTTTATTTTCATTATTCAGTTTCAATGCTCGTATGGGACAGTTTCTAACAGAAACCCGCCTCATAGGTCGGCTTCAGCAGCGAATCAGCATAGCTCGGCTCACCATGAAAACCCTAACATATGAGGAACACGTAAAAGGCAGATTTCTTCACGCAGTGTAGATTTAAACTCGAAATGTGAAAGAAAAAATAAAACTATCCCAAAAAGACTGAAATTGATCGCCGAAAATAAACTAGGCGGTGTGTTGTTCCATTATCCTTTGCTTTACTTCCATTAAAATTCTCATTTGTTTTCTCACTGAAATGAATGTTGATAAAGGGCCAACCCATTTCTATTTCTCATTCTATTTAGTTAAGCTTATAATTTTGATAGTATGTGGAAGTTTATTTCTTTCAGATCTAGTATGTCCCAACAGAATAATATTGCTGAAGTTTGAACATTCTGTTACTGCGATGCAACAAAATCATTTTTTATATGACGAAAATCAAGTTTTAAATTTAAAGTACGCTACTCCGGGTTTAAAATGAATTTATTAACGCAACTTTGTCGACTGATCATCTTATGTATAAAAACATTCGTCTGTACACATCTGTGGTTACGGCTTCCACGACTCCTTCTTTGTGTCGTCAATTGCCGTACCACTTCATTGTTGTATCACCCGTTGCAGTGCCGTTTTATCGTTGTAACACCCGTTGCAGTGCCGTTTTATCGTTGTAACACCCGTTGCAGTGCCGTTTTATCGTTGTAACACCCGTTGCAGTGCCGTTTTATCGTTGTAACACCCGTTGCAGTGCCGTTTTATCGTTGTAACGCCCGTTGCAGTGCCATTTTATCGTTGTAACACCCATTGCAGTACCGTTTAATCGCTGTATTACCCGTTCCTGTGCTGTTTTATCGTTGTATGTCCCGTTGCAGTACCGTTTAATCGCTGTATCACCCGTTACAGTACCGTTTAATCGTTGCATTGCCCGTTCCTGTGCTGTTTTATCGTTGTATCACCCGTTGCTATGTTGTTTTATCGTTGTATCACGCTTTGCAGTGCCGTTTTATCGTTGTGTCGCTGCAATGATGACCTCACTGCTTGTGCATTAGCCTTCATGGTGTATATAATAATATGGTTAACTTAATAATTAACTCTACATTCACTGTGGTTGTCACAAGCGTTTCATCTTATGACTATTTTACAAAAAAGCGCTCCCGGAGTTTCGATCTCCATGACCTCGTTTACCTTGATTTTTTTCCTGTTTTTTTGTTCAATTTGACTCAAACATTACTATGGACGAACTGACTCTTTTTACCCCCTATCATTTGTTCATCACTTCTGTGGCCGATGACATGCATCCAAACTGAAGTGCAACTAGTAGGTTGTCGTTATTTTGTATAGGCTTGAAGCCGAGTTCTAGAGTAATACCAATTCCTATACCTAATTTAAATTGTGACTAAAGTGAAGTGAAACTGTCAGTGTGACGCTTGTTGTTATTTGTACAGCGTTGTAATTGATTTCCAGACATTCCTGTACTCAAATCCAATAACAAGAGTAAAACTGATACTGACTGCTAAGCATTGTATCGATACTTTTTACTGTGAAGCTACCTCTCGTTTCTTTGGTCCAGGCTTAATTTTAGATGTATGCTTCTCTCGTAGTGATAATCATTCTTGTAAACACGTAGATAATATTATGTACTTTTTTCGACGTATATTTTTTATCGCATGACAATAGACACTAACCTTATGCACTACATACACGACTGGTAGGTAGAATAATAGTTAAAATATATTGGGTAGTGTGACGCTGTAGTCCATTATAAACATATGATACATAGGTATTTTGAAAAATTATATTCGCTCTTTAGTCTCCTGTGTTTGTGGCTGCTTGTTTACGCACAGAACATGCAACAAAGACACACTGGTATACCCCACACAACACACTGCAGATACCAGGTTATCATACCACGAGTTACGGGTGTCATATCATGCCACAGTGCGTGGCTCATGCCACACGGTCATGCCGCACTATGTGGCTCACATTAGACAATAATGCCACATTACTTGATATATGCTTCACTGTCATGTCCCATTACTTCACACGTACCACAGGTCATGTCCCATTACCTGACACGTTCCACAGGTCATGCCCCATTACTTGACACGTACCACAGGTCATGTCCCATTACTTGACACGTACCACTGGTCATGCCTCATTACTTGACACGTACCACTGGTCATGGCCGATTACTTGACACGTACCACAGGTCATGCCCCATTACTTGACACGTACCACTGGTCATGC
>VCRD01000561.1:208252-256855 GCA_006783055.1 Trinorchestia longiramus
TACCACTGGTCATGCCCCATTACTTGACACGTACCACAGGTCATGCCATATTACTTGACACGTACCACAGGTCATGTCCTATTACTTGACACGTACCACTGGTCATGCCCCATTACTTGACACGTACCACTGGTCATGCCCCACACGTCCTGACTCCGTACGTGCGGGCACCAAAGCAACAGGGGCTCAGTGCCCCCTTCCCCCCTTCCCCCCTCCCTCTTCCCTCTTCCCTCTTTTCCAGCAACGCAACTTCGTAAGATGACTCCCCCTTCACTATTTCCCGACTCTCCTTTGGTGTCTCAATCGCACTTTTCATCCACTAAACCTACTTGTTCCACCGTCTTGCGTCCATTCCTGTTCCTTATCCACCTACTATTTCAACAATCAACCGTGTTCCACCGTCTTCCATCTATTAATGCACCTTATCAACCTACTATTTCAACAATCAACCGTGTTCCACCGTCTTCCATCTATTAATGCACCTTATCAACCTACTATTTCAACAATCAACCGTGTTCCACCGTCTTCCATCTATTAATGCACCTTATCCACCTACTATTTCAACAATCAACCGTGTTCCACCGTCTTCCATCTATTAATGCACCTTATCCACCTACTATTTCAACAATCAACCGTGTTCCACCGTCTTCCATCTATTAATGCACCTTATCAACCTACTATTTCAACAATCAACCGTGTTCCACCGTCTTCCATCTATTAATGCACCTTATCAACCTACTATTTCAACAATCACTCTTACATTACCATTTTTCATCGATTCCTCCAACTCTTTCATCTATTATTTTGCTGTCTGAAGAATACACAGGAAAACAAGTATTAGAGAACGTAAATTTTATTAGTGAAATAAAATTAACGTGTGAAGAAATAAAACTGTTTCTTTGGGTTTTACAGTTAGAATTTTCATACAAAGCTAATTCTAGTGTTGCTAATTTTATTAGCCATCAACAAACTGAAGCAGGAGATCTGCTGAGTAAACTTTGCTCGATTTAACGAAGACTGAGCAAGAAATGTGGTTTTTAGCGCAGACTTCAGAGTATTAATCAGACAAATTACTCCAAAATGAAATGATTCATGGGTGCATGCTGTACTCTGTGTGCTCTATCGTGTTTATCTCTTCATTTATCTTATCTAAAGGGCTTTTATTATCATATGCTTTTTAGTGCATGGCTCGCTGTAGTCCGCTATTGTGCATGTTGGAACGGCCGCCGCTATCCTTTTTATCTCAGGTCTAATAAAGCAAAGTTTTTATCATTTGGGTGTAGTTTTGAACTGACAACATTCACTCTGCAGACATTGTACATCATTGTTAGCACTGGCCTGATATCGTTCATTAGGCTATAATCAGGAGATTATTATCATGGTCATGGTATAATATTTGTGTAAGCATCGTTCTTTGTTCTCTTTTTACTCAAAAATTTTTACCATTTACACGAGTCTATTCTTCAATTATTTTTACCACTTTATTACTGCAGGGTATCCAGTCTTTGCTTTCGTTCATTCTAGGCTTTCTACTAAAAATTCCCCGTTTTGCTCCAATTACTGTCAACATAATACAATATTAATCTTCATTCCACTGTGATACCAATGTAGAAATATATACCTTTACTATAAATGGGATGATTGTTTTCACATTTTTTATTAAGTATGTTTGTGCAGAAACAGTCATTTAAAACAGCGACTATTTATTCTAGGTACTTATTTCCACCGTTATAATTAATTCCATTCTTACTTAGTGAAATATTGCCATTCCCAATTAAGTTTTTTGTTCATTTGGAGAACATCGTTATTTTATTAATTTTCTTGCGATGTATTTTCCTGTAATTTCTTTTATGAGAACAAGTACTCACATCACAGTTTACTCTTTCAGTGGTTTAGTTTTACGCGAAGTGAGTGATGGTCGACAACTGGTGTATCTGGTGTACACGGGGGTGCTGCGCAACGTGTCTCTCGCTACCCCGGCCTCAGACTCGGACACTCCGCAACTGCGATTGCGTGACTGTCAAGTCCTGAAGGATCCACTCCGAGTCTCCACTTTTGTGGATGCGTTCAGGGAGGAATCGAGAAAGGCGGAAACTACTGATGGTGAGTGTGGGGGGTGGGAGGAGTGTGGGAATGAGTTTGAGGGTGAGTTTGAGACTCTCGATGAAGGAGTTACTTGAGTAAAATTCGAAAGGGAATGCTGTTGAGTGCAAAGGTCAGTTTGGAAGGAGCAACGTAGTAACTAAAAATTTTGTTGCAGATCAGGCTACGAGGATTGCAAAAATTAGGTTGTGATCTTGGCCACCGGTCTAACAAAAAGTTTGTGTAGGACAGAGTTAATAGTTCTTGGCAAAGATATTGTTGAAAAATTAGGTGGAAAATATTTTAGATTGCGTGATGAGCACAAGCGTAGTACGAAATATTAGAAACTGATGATGAGTGGCTGTAGACCCCATGTCATAAGCTTTTATTTACAATAGTAAAACGAGTAAAGCTCACACTTCATAACATATATGCAAGTAAAATTTCACGGGTTTCTTGTACAATGTATACGGGCCACAATCCAGGAAGCTTTAATTACTTATATTCATGTAGCTTTGGGATGGATGCATTCTAATTTAGCCGACCCATTCAAAAAAATTTACTGGCTTAATTTATTGTGTACAAAGAGATAAGACGAGCGTGTTAATGCAACTGACCTGAGTATGTGACGTCAGCGATGACGTACCTTGTGTAAGAGCACTCAAACCTTGACACGTGGCTCGTGTCCAGACATTCATTTGCCTCGGCCTTGCCGCTTGCCAACATTTCGAGCAGTGTCTCAAGGTATTGCATGCTCTCAAGCCGTCACGAGCTCTGAAAATTTGATGACAAGTGTTCTGGTCTTAATACTATGACACTGTGAGTTATTTTTAGTATGTGAATATATTCAGTTCTAGCTCTTGAACGTGTTCCCATTTTCTATTGATGACGCAGTCTCGTGGGTCGTTCAAAATTGCAGTTTATTTTCCTTACTCTATATGAAAGACTTTTATCCTTTTCATACACATGTACAATACAAGTTGAACTTCATAAAAGGTAAAGGGGAGCTACGCATAAATAATAACAAAATATCATCGTGAAGCATCAACCTATCTTTTAAGTACACTTCACTTACCTTAGGTCTCTACTTGTAAGCAGGTCTTCTCAAGTGCTCAACCAGATGGCTACTAATTCTCCATTTACATATTATTAAATTTTGACTCATGTTCACTTGTACAAAATAAAAATAATTTGATAGAAATTATACAGTCAGTGCCCGCGAATGTGTACCGCTCGCATCATTATTATGACCAGAACTCTTTTTAAGTTGAGGTAAAATTTAGCATAGTTCTATACTGGTCAGCTGTTCTTCACTTTCTCTTATTTACGTCTGCTAGCATCGGAGGAAGGAACTGCGGATTGGCGCTCTGTGAAGTTCGTGGTGCTTCACTCTCTGGATGCCGTGCCCGCCTCCCTGCACTCTCTTGTCAACTTCAGAGCCCTCAAGCGCCAGGTACGTTCATTAATAAGATATTTACGTCTCTTATAGACGTAAATAACTGACGAGAACTCTTTACGGATCGACAATAGCTCCTGCTACAGTAGTATTCACTTCATTCAAGTTAACGTTGTTCGTTGTGAACACGACTGTTTGTAGTGGGGTTCCCATTTGTATCACCATGCATGAAAGAGTCAAACCCTTGACTATCCATATAGATCCTGAAGTACTCGTTGAAAAAATGTACTAAAACAAAAACCGAGGGTTTATTAACCTAGCACTGCACTCAAAAGTTAAAGAACTCTGAGAACATGTTACAGTTCTGTTTGTTTAGACGCTGCGGGCAGTATGATCAGCCAATGAGCAGTTTGTGGTTGTGTTGCATTTCTCTCTTCGAGGGAAACTGTGGTCTGTAATGGGCTAAATTGTTAATTCCACTTTCTTTCATTGAATTAAGTCACTTTACTTTGTTCATTAAAATAAAATACACTGTTTTTTGAATTGGAACAAAATGAGTGCGAAAATTGAGTGACTAGTTGAGACAGAAATGTAACGGTAATGCTTTCCGAACTCGGGTTTATGTTTACATCTCTCTTGTTACATCGTGCTCGTTGTCACAGCTGTCACAGAACAGAATAAATAACACGAATTATTACGAAAAATTGAACATTTACTTTAGGCTAGACTCAGTATACTACGTGTCCAACTTAATGGGCTTTTCGGTGATGTAGTGACTAGTAACATCAATAATTATAATTTTGTACTGTATCATCATCATTGTATCAGTATGTGTCATATTGTGTATTTATCATTAATAATGTAATATTCAATTCCATTTTATTAAATGACTTTTTCTCTCAAACGATCATGAACAATTAAAGTCATAGTGAAATTACTGGTTATGAATGCATTACTTATTAATATTATGTTTGGCTGGTTTAAAAACACTTCACTCGTAAGCCACTTGAAATTAATGCAGAATTTTCAAATAACGTAGTCGTAACCACAGTAATTTCGACTTAATATTTATCCTCGTATGTTACGTCTCTATTGAAGCGTGCTGGCAACTTTGATCACGTGCAGTATAAGCCGTGGAAGTTATCCCTCGTGGCTTCATGATAAAGATCTTGTTTTAACGATCCCTTCCTGCCGAGGTACACTAATGAACTGACGCTTCAATATCGATGCTTCCACCTTTAATCAACAAGCACTTGACGCAGCCGTGGCCAAGGAGATGTCCATTAATTGCTTGGTCAAATGGCTCCTGTTTTAGTGCCAGTTTGATGACTCGCTTGCAACATCCCTTTGATCAACTACGTGTCTAAACTCTAGTATCAGAGGCAATGTTTTCCAGGTTTCTTCGTTGATGTAATGTCGATCTCTCAATTTTTATTAATTTTTTCATGTTTACTTTATAAATAAATGTACTCGTATGTAAAATAAATTCACCACAAAACCGATTTAGAATGTTCACATTTCTGTTTTTTATGGTGCGGGCAGTTGTGTCTCTTTTGGACCAAGGAATAGTATCGTTTAAAATTACTACTTTCATATCGAAATTTTAGCTGCATAGTTTTCATCACTTATACTATTTCTTGTTATCGTGCTGAAACTTTTTTTAATGACCCTTATGTTCAATGTCATGCTTGAAGTAATTTGAAGATCTTTCATCATTTTCCTAATTAACAAATTATTTACTTTCCTACTTCATACAAAAAAACGTCCTTATGGCAGACGACATCATTGTGAAGAACATGAAGAAATGTGTTGACTTTCCCACCGATACTCCATTTCTTTTTGACGACGATCCTTAAAAGACGTGTGACCTTTTAGGATCATATTTTAACATACTTGTTTTGTTGCTGCAATTCAGCTTATCATCTCGATATGCTTTTCCAGTTGATAAAATTACTGTCATTTTGCAAGGGGACCTCAGTTCTGTTGCAGCAACTCAATGTGTCAGGTTGCAATGCTCGTCTTAGTCAACAAATGACCCTTAGTTTGTAAGATGACTCGTACACTGGCTCCGGAGTTCAGCGTGTTGTCTCGATAAGCTTGTTTGGTTCTCAAATAATCGCAGTTTTCGTTCAGGTTACGAAACTGGTTTGCTATTGACGAGTATTTATTTACTTGATTCGTGAAGTTTTCCTAGTGCAAGGATGTTGGAATTAACAGAATGATCACAATTTTAGTTTGTTTATCCTAACAGTGTCGTCGCCATCACAAAGCACAGAAAAAAGCAGCCAGGCGAGCCAGAAGAAACCGCAACCATTATTCCCATTTAGATTCCCAGAAAGAGTCCCGTCTCAAATCTCAAAATGGTTCTCCAATTGATTCCGAAAGCCACGAGCTTCAGGCCGACATTTCTGCTGAAGACCACCAATCCCGGTAAGATTATCACTTATACTCGTGTTCTTTATTGATCATTTCATGCAATTGTTGAATTTTCCTCTCCTTTAATTCTTTCCATTTACTGGCTTTAACATTTTTTTAGTTTTTCATGATTGCGTTTGACGTAATTTTCTCCTGAAATATTATTTAGGTCGTAAGTTCTTTGAATTTCGTTTTACTTTCATTCAACTGCATTGATGAGTTAAATATTAAGTAATATGTTTATTTATTTTGACTCACGTTCACTTATTCATTACATTGATTTTACACACTCAATTATTGTGATTCAATTTGAGCTACTTAAGTCTGTTCTTTTTATTTGTAAGTCGTAAAGATGGAATAAATTTCTGCTTAGTTGTAGTAACTTAATCGATAACTACAATTTCATCACACAATATATCTGGCGACACACCGTTCCATAAGTGAGAATACATTCCCTTGAAATATCTGCTAAATCGAAAATGAATTTTACGTGTTCTGAAAGAACAGCTAGCTAATTTTGACTCTAAACTATAGCATGAGTTAAAGGTCTCCAGGTAGTGAAATGAAAAAAAATAGAAAAAAAATAAAATAAAATTGACTTTCTTTAGAAATTCGGGTAGTGGAAATCCAACACAATGTGTGTGATATGACAGTGTTGAACGCTTCATAGGCTTTATTACAGTATTACTCCAAAATGGTATTACTATTTTAATACTAATACTGATTTTAATACCATGCGCAATACTGTGAGGTGCCATGACTCAGCGAAATGCCTTCCATGGTTAACATTTCTTGACCTGTTCTTTTGATTTCTTAGATGTCAACTATCCAAATTCATGCTGAACTTTTTTCTAGTCAAAGAATTGCTTTACTAAACTTCACAGAATATTTCTTATTTCTGTAAACTAGCAATCTTTGTTTACTCTCGTATATTTGTATTCCCTTATTCTTCTGCAAGAAATTCAATGCTAATTTTCGTCAATGTTCCTTCGCAGACTTTTCTTGGTTTCTTTTTTATTCTATTATGAACGGTAGTAAAAGATAGTATGAAAATTACTCGAGTTATTTGATTATGGATGTAATTCTTGTGTCATTTTTTTACTATCCTAAATTTAGCCAATTTTTTTCTGTTCAATTATTTTTAACAATTTTCAGGTTATCCATGACAGCTTTATTAGCATCAGTAGTTGCAGTACCTTGACTTGATAGAATACATTAATTATAGATTGATGCAATGATGCTCTTCTCTAAAGATGTCAACATCCCGGTCCGCGTTTCGATGACACGTCAATACTGGAGAAGAACACAACTCTACACAAAATCCAGTACTAATTTTACTGACGATTTGTAGATGTTCATTCGGTTATGTGAGAGACGCTGCTACTGATAGTGTTTTGACATACTTATTACATCAACAACTGATACAGAGTATAGCAGCAGGTGATACTGATTATATTATTAGTTAATATTACGCTGTTGAGCAACACATGGTCGGTGATCACTTTGAGGTTGAATTTATTGATTCATTCGTCATTGCAGCTATAATACGACGATAGTTGAGGCATCGACCATAAATCTGAACTAATACGATTTCTTTTGAAATATTGTGAGAATTCGTCGATAAACGCGGATTGGGTTTTGTCGCCTTTAGCTGCAGATTTTATTTCCTATAAGAGCTCATCTTCTAGTATTTTCTTCCAGAATAGTTTTAATTATAGTGTTAGTTTTATTACATTTGTGCAGTTTCAAGTTTTGTAGATGTATATGTCTTTAAAATATTTAAGTTCTCTTGTGCCAAATCTTTTTATCTAAAATTATGGTGGGAAAAATAACTTTTTTATCAGTTATAGTCAAGTATTTTGAATTTCATTATTTTGATCAACTAAATTTTTTAATTTCCATCGACGCTTTGTTTGACTTTCATGAACTTCATCACTTGAGTGCCTTTCATTTTCTTCCTGATATTTGTTATACACTTTAATTAACTCTATCGTGGTTAAGATTTATTTATGTTTCCATTAGGCGATTACCACACATTTTATGCCCTGACCGTACATTTACAACGCACAATACTGACATACATTTGAATTATTTTCACTTGTACAGTGCTCGGCAAATTGATTTCCCACCTTTGAAGGCTTAATGAGAGCAAAATGGGGTAAGGAACGTAAAATGGGTTTCAAATTGTGTCCAATTTATGTTGATGACTAAATATAGAAAGAAGTAAAAGGACACTTTGCATGCTTCGAAATTAATAATTTCTGGCTCATTCGTTATTGTATTTAATTTTTGGGCCTGTGTCAGGATATCGTACGTGTATTTTGTACGCGTAAAATGCGTACACGTATGTCAAAACCCTATCTACAATGTTAGATCTATTCGTTGTACCTCCAAGAGTGTGGTACAAATTCTTTATTTTCCAGACACTTGGCGAGCGAATGAAATATTCTCTTACATATTCTTTCCCTGTTGTAGTTTGTTCAGGCTCCAACACAGTAAAATAATCTCTGAAATGCTTACAATCTGCCACACATATACGTTTTGCGTACTGTCCGTGTTCAGTTTTAGATTCAACGGAAAATATATAAGATGGAGTCATCATTTCATTTTCAAGTGTGAAGTCACTCTGAATTAATAATAAATCGACTCGATGTGAACATAACAAAACATTAAATTGACATGATTGTGAACGTAGCAAAAGAGTATGACACAATGAACGCGACGACATGTTCATAAATAAATTCTCATTTTAGCCTCAGCATACAACGAGAATAGGAACACTACGCAAAATTCATGCTAAATAATAATCAATTTCTTGTTATTCGTTCCCTTGAATTACTGTCCAATTGACCCAGAATTCGAGCTTATTGTTACTAAACACTTGCCTGGAACAACATCCTTTATCTTGTCTCGTCTTTGGGTCGAAGTTCATGAATGGTTTTTCGAAAGTCTCGAGTCTCTGCTTTGTTGAAAACCTCTGATTGCTCAGCTGTATAAATACTGTACATGATACTTGCTTTAACAAGGAGTGGTTTGATTGGATTGTGCTGATGTACTGCATGCTTGTTGTTTGTAAATCATTTTCATGCATAAAGCTTCAAAAGATTTTTTTATTCTGAGATCCAACAGTTCTTTAAACTTAATTTTCATCATATATCCTCAGAGTTAAAAGAGTAAACGAATTAAAATCAATATTTCTCTCAAAATGCATTGAATTTATTTTGTTCTTTTTTAGCTTAAATGACTATTTCTTGAATTATTGTTCTGAAGTAATGTTTAATTGATTTTTTGCGATATATCTTGAAGCGGATCGAACTCCGACATAATGAATATCAACATTATTTTTCTAATAAAGCTGAAAACAGAAGTACACTGTATAAAACTATTTTCAACTTAACAACTACTGCAACATGTGATCAAACTAAATTCTCAATTTCAACTTCTTGTAACAGCTTTTGAGTGGACAAATACTTGTCAATATTTCTGCTGTCTTTGGTTGTCTTAGTTACTTGTACTCTCAAAGTTCATCGCCGGACACCGATGGAGTCGATGGCAATTTTTAGCTGCTAAGTCTGCCTGAATAGAATTGAAGTTCTTATCTTGAAACGTGTGGTTTCATGTATGTTCATATGTCCGTCATTTGTTCTTTCAATGTTCGCATTTCTTCAGTCTCTGGCCTTTGTTTCATGATGCTAGTTTTCATTGCATTCGAGCTCCTAGTCTTTCTGAATGGAGATTAGTTTGTGCGTAGAAGTTGTGAAGACATTCAGCTCTGTGAATGTGGTGGTGGTTTGATGACACCCACAGAGAAATGTGGCCGGCACAGTCACAGCTGCTGGAACCCAGACTCGTCATGCACTCTTGGTAAGATGTCTGCATCTTGTACATTTTCAATTAATTTCTCACTCAGCTGCACTCGACAAAATTCACCTGCAATCGTAACTTTTGGCGCACATCTTAGCATGTGACAAATTCACAGTGCTATGAAAACTTGTGACATCATTCAGTCAGCAATAACTGTACAGTGAAACTGAATTAGCTGCAAACTTTGTGAGGTATCAATTTTCTTCGAGGCAAATAAATTATTAAAAAAAGCATGAATAAATTAAACGTTTCTAACTTATACACATTCTAATGTACCTTGGATCCCGCATGCTCGTTCCTTCATTGAGCACTTGCAGAATGTATTTGACTCTCTTTTAAAATTTTCAAGTACTCGTGTTTAACCGAGATTTTTCTTAATTCCCAAGAATGAAAATTGTTTAAAAAGTCTCATAACTTTGAAAATTTTCAGAGAAGTATTTTGTCTCAAATAAATTTCAAAAATTAACTTTGAAACTACTGACATATCATTTCATGTCAAGAAGCTTGTATAAAAGTTGAAGCTGTTGTCTGTAATAATTCTTTGATCCCTTAAAGTGGCGATGTTTTTCAAATTACTGATACATATTACTCTGAAAATGTTAATGCGTGTTAAAGTGCGATTACAGGTGACGATGGTTCTTGTTGTGCAATCAAACCCTCGGATGGGGAAGGGACAGAAGCCTCAGTTAGTCAGTTAGTTAGTTCCTGTGTTACTTAGAACTCAGTTGTTGTCGGTGACGTGCTCGGGTTTGTTTCAGGTCACGTCTGTACTAACGTCCATTGTTTCATAACTGTCCTCCAGGTTCATAACTTACTCCAGTTTGAGTGAGCGACTTGCTTTTTCTGAAACCCGTTAACTTGAAGCCAAGCTTGGGCGGTGCAGAGAGATAACAGAGTACAAGATGTAATTGTTGTCACGTAATGATGACTTTATAATTACTAATTTTTAAATTTACTCAAAGACGTCGAAAACTCTGATTGGATACTCAAATTATTGAAAATACCACAGTTTTACCAAACGCACTTTCGTGAGACACTTGAAGCACAGTAATTATAAGCAAGCACCACTCGTGCCAGAGAGACAAGGCGAAGTTGAACACTTTTTCTTATGCAGTTCTATAAACTTTGATAGACCTTGTGTAGTAGTAAACTTAAATTGTGTGCTGGCTAGTTACAGTCTCCTGTTGCACAAACTTCATATTCTGAGTATGGGTCAATTCCAGCAATGCAGATAGTCGGTTATGATTAGAAAAATACGATTTTGGTGTTTTTTCAAGCCTTTCTAAAGCAGAGATTTTCGACGTAAATTTTTGTACAAAACACTATTTAACTCCAAGTAAAAACCACTACTTTGGAAACACTAGGATTTTGTTTCCAGATCTTTTGTGAGCTTAGCAAATAAGGTAGCGTGATTCCTTCGCTGGAAGTTCCGCATTATTACAATAAAGTTTTTCCGATGAGGAGAATTAAAGTCTTCGAGCGGATTATGAGTAAAAATTCTTAAGGGGAAAATGTCTTTATTGCTCAAACCACCATCTTGGCTTATAAGTTTTCTAGTTCACCACAATAGAAATGAATTAAGGTAAAATTCCCTGTTTATATTCATACGGACAATTATGCTTGAAAGGTATGATGGTGTGATGTAAGATCTAAATTTGACGTTGGAGTTGTCTTGATTGTGGTTAAATAAAGGTAGTTTTGTAGCTTGCTTGTATGTATGTCTTGAACTTTAGTCCTGTTTTAGATAAATTTTAGTTCTGCACTCATGTGGGCTTATGGTAATATCTATCCTTATCCTAAAGCTTCACTGTGAGTGAAATGTTTTTTATTTTACGTTTCTTGTTCTTTCCTTTTTGGGATGCCTATGTTTCACTTTGTTTGGGTTATTCTAAGGTGGCTTTAATGACGGAAAAATATATGTAACATCTTCCTCATCCATGTATAATTCTTCAACTTTTGTTCATATTGATCGGATTCGACTGACCATCTTTCTGATATGACCGGTGCACGATGAATTTTGAAAATTCTCTTGCTCAAGATATTTTATAGGGGAAACTTTCAATAAATATTCTCGTATTTATCGTAAAAAATCATTCTTAAAATGTGTCGAACATCTGTACATTTCTGTTTTTTTATCATTTATTTCATTTTTCAGGACACAGGAAGAGCTTAGAAGTTATTTTTAAAACTAATGTGTTGCTAGAATATTTTTAGTTCAAGAATGATTCGTACGAAGTGCATTTCTGTTTTTTCCTACAAATGCCAATTCCATATTCCTTTAAAGTATTTAATTATCTTACACTTCACTCGGCAGTACACACAAATATATTCCATTTGAACTTATTAGACATCAATCATATTACTGCATTGTGAATGCTGGCATGCCTCATTTAGTAATGGAAACATACAAATCACATCACGATTTTTTATCAGGGATATTTTTCTTTCCTACTGGATGGTGAGGTTTCTTATTTTACATTATAATTTATTGTTGATTTTTCAAATGAATGCCGCTGTCCCTCACTGACTAAAGCAGAAATGCAAACAAAGTTATTCCAGTAATGTGGAGTTTTGTTTTTTGACGCGGATGCTGAAGTTGCGTTTGTTGATCAAACATTCGGTCTCAGCAACAGCTGTGTACGAAGCCTCGTGTTTCACATTACCCAGAATTTCATACGTGTAGTAGAGAGGAGGCCGAATTACCGTTTCAATTGTCATGTGGATTACCTATTCGAATTAACGTGAATTACTCATTTGAATTGCCGTGTGTACAGTATTACCCATTCAAAATACTGTAAGGATAACACATTCCAGTTACCATGTGACAAACTCATTCAAATTGCAGTGTGGATTACCCATTTAAAACACCGTGAGGATTACACACTCAAAGTAACGTGTGGATTACCCATTTAAATTGCTGTGAGGATTAACCTTTCAGATTACTCTGCGATTTGCGGGCTTTCTGGAGGAGATGCAACTGCAGCAATACTCTAACTCAAAGCAGCATCTAATACTAGGAATGACCGTCGTGTGTTTATATATTTATTAGTGTACCTGTGCCATCAAAAATGATGGTAAATCTGTTGGTCATATCTCTCTTTGACTTGATTCTGTCTCAGTTTCAGCAGCTATTCTTTCTTGCGCTGCTATTCTGTGATTCCTTCTACGAACATAACGCTGGTCATCACCTCCTGTTCACGCCTTTGCGCCTGCCTTAGTCTTGCTGCTGAGCGTATGGCCTCTAGTCGTTCTTGTGAACTACTTGCATACTGATCCCGCCTCTGTTGCCTTAAAACATCTTGTTGTTCTTGTTCTTGAGATAATCTTTCTCTCTCTCTTCTTTTTGCTCTCGATTCAGTCTTTTTTGTTCGAGTGTTTCCGTGCTTAAGCTTATTTCAAAGGTTACTTATTTTTCTTGTGACAATAATAAACATTTAGAATGCAGTATTTTTGAGCTGCAATAGAAGTAGTTATAGCCATTCTTGTCATATCCTAGATACAGAAATTCAGCATTACTGAAAGCAACTGCGAGCTTGTGTATGTATATTGTAAGATGCAATACCCTGCTGAACTCTGTATCCACGATACGGACTCGAGTATATAACGCTCGGGACCTCTCTAATTTTTTTGAAAGTGACTTATTATAGTGCACTTGCACAGCGAAAATGGGTGTATTAATTTAATAGTGAACTGAAACCAAGACCGCTAGTGCTAATTTCTTTCTATCTATTCTTAAGAGCGTGACACGAAACATATAAATGAATCTAATACTTAGATTGACTGTCGTGTGTTTATATATCTATTCATTTATATATTTCGTGTCACACTCTTAAGAATAGATAGGAAGAAATTAGCACTGGCGGTCTTGGTTTCTGTTCACTGGTAAATTAATACACTAATTTTCGCTGTACAAGTGCATTATAATAAGTCACTTTCAAAACAATTAGAGAGATCCAGAGCCTTATATACTCGAGTCCGTATCGTGGATACCGAGTTCGGCGGGGTATTGCATATTACAATATACATACACAAGATCGCAATTGCTTTCAGTAATGCTGAATTTCTGTATCTAGGATATGACACGAATGGCTATAACTACTTCTATTGCAGCTCAAAAATATTGTCAAAAGAAAAATAAGTTACCTTTGAAATAAGCTTAAGCAAAGGAACTCCACTCGAATGAAAAAAAGACTGAATCGAAAGCGAAAAAGAAGAGCGAGAGAAAGATTAACTCAAGAACAAGCTGTTGTAAGGTAACAGAGGCGGGATCAGTGAGCAAGTAGTTCACAAGAACGACTCGAGGCCATACGCACAGCAGCAAGACTAAGGCAGGCGCAAAGGCGTGAACAGGAGGATGATAACCAGCGTTATGTTCGTAGAAGAAATCACAGAATAGCAGCACAAGAAAGAATAGCTGCTGAAACTGAGACATAATGAAGTCAAAGGAGAGAAGATATTGGAGTGTGGCAAGTTGGACAGGTGATGGCAAGTTAACTGTTGGAGTATACTTGCCATCACCTGTTTTCTCTCATAGACAACTGTATGTAGCTCTTAGTCGAATAAGAAATAGGCATAACATTAAAATAGCAATTAAAGAAACTGATGTTCAAGGAAATTTGGTAGTTGATTTTTTCACTAGGAGTGTTGTCATTAAAGAAATACTCAATTTAATCGTTTGTCCTTTGTAAATATATATAAAACTAAATATATTGCATTGCGTTCTTATATGTAATTTTATTTAATATCTTTCCAACAGTATTTGTCATCATTTTTGATGGCACGGGTACACTAGTTTACCTATAATACATGTAGTTAGAAGCCCCCGTCAGTACCAAAAGTGTGACCAATACCAATGCTCGATTTATCAATACTGTCGTTTGTAGGTAGATGCAATATTTTCACTGGTATTAAATATTGTAGGACAGACAATGCAGACCAATACTCTTACGTTGGTTCACACATGTATTTAATACAGCCTCAGTGAACAATTCGGACCGGTATTATATTTAAACCATTAACAATACCTGATGTCACTTTTTGACATCCAATTTTACCATTGTAACAATTGGCTGCCCTGTATTAATTACTAACTGCTTTTTTGTAAATTCAATAATGTATTTGAAAATTCTAATATTTTTTCTGATCATGTACATGTTTGGCTTCTTATTTAAAGTACAGGAGCTACGGGTTCTGAAGAAACTAAGGGAACTAAAAAACCGTAGTGCACTGGTGTCAGTAAAAGTGTTAGTGCCTAGGTGTCAGTAAGACCGTTTGTGCCTAGGTGTCAGTAAAAGTGTTAGTGAGTGCCTAGGTGTCAGTAAAAGCGTTAGTGCCTAGGTGTCAGTAAAAGCGTTAGTGCCTAGGTGTCAGTGAAAGCGTTAGTGCCTAGGCGTCAGTAAAAGCGTTAGTGCCTAGGTGTCAGTAAAAGTGTTAGTGCCTAGGTGTCAGTAAAAGTGTTAGTGCCTAGGTGTCAGTAAAAGTGTTAGTGCCTAGGTGTCAGTAAAAGTGTTAGTGCCTAGGTGTCAGTAAAAGTGTTAGTGCCTAGGTGTCAGTAAAAGTGTTAGTGCCTAGGTGTCAGTAAAAGCGTTATTGCCTAGGTGTCAGTAAAAGCGTTAGGGCCTCGGTGTCAGTAAAAGTTAGTAACGAGTTTACGTCTTTCCTTCTAGCAACGCCTCGCTTCTCAATAGAAGTAAAATTCTAACATGCATGATACCAATTTGTGACGTTTTGAGGAAAATCTCTCATTATACGTAGGGTATAATTTACCCTTACATGTGCGCATTATGATGTATTGAATAATTTAAATTCATAATCAATATTTGAAGTAACTCTGATGCACATGAAATAATCACAAGTAGCGATGAGGATCAACTCCTCAAGTCGCATTTGTTGTTCGATGCCCATCTTATTCAACACTTACATCATGTACCAATTCCTATACGGAATTATTGTTCAATGTTCAACGAAATATTCGTCCTATCTTGTTGCTATGACAGCTACCGATCTTGACCATTACATATATAGATGGTCATACTTCTCATACTTCTCCCATGCTGTCATGTCCATTAACTAAACTATACTAGTATGCCAACGACGTATGGATTATTTTTTAAGTTCAAAAAAAAACTCTGTTCGAAAATACGTCCCCAGACATTCAGCGACTTTCTACCTTTTTTTACTGAAGCCCTTCGTTTTTTTTCAGAACAAAAATAATAACGTTGCTTGCTTCTTTCTTTTTGAGAAAATCTCACTGACGCTGCAGTCATTTTTAAAATCCATCAATTTATTCGTTGCTTGTAAGCGAATGTGTTTTTGGGTAAAAAATTCATTTGGCGATCACCCATCACACAGAAAATTCAACGTCAGCTTATACAGCGACACGGCAGTGATGACTCGCCGTTTTTCTCACTTCCGGTTCGATGATTCTTGGTAAGCGGAGCTGATACCTCTTCAAGCGTCGCGTGTGAAAAAAAACATCATGGTTATTGATGCAAGATTCATGGGTGTATAGAGTTGTGAGATTCATGAGGAAAGTTCGTTGTCGATGCTGAGAAAAGAATCATTCGTTTACCTCTTTAATTTGTCTGCCAGACAGCACTGCAGTGCGAGTGCGTTCAAATTTCTTCTTGCTTCTCCTTCAGTTTCCTCTAACGAGTAGAAATGAAGTTTTATTTACGAGCTCATAGGCTGTTTCTGTTTCATTCAAACTGTTTCGATTTTTTTTAAATGATAATTTTTTAGAAACTTGCCTGTCGAACTAAATCACAGGATACTCTACGCTGCCGCGATGACAAGCGTGTGTAAGATCATCGTTACTCTCGAACTAAAGCTCTTCTTTTCTAATTGCACACAAGAATGAAACACAGTTGCTCTTGTGGATTACAAGTTCTATGTTAGCTTTAGTTAGGATTGCAAGTTCTATGTTAGGTTTACTTTGGATAACAAGTTCTATGTTAGGTTTACTTTGGATTAGAAGTTCTATGTTAGGTTTACTTTGGGTTACAAGTTCTATATTAGGTTTACTTTGGATTACAAGTTCTATGTTAGGTTTAGTTTGGATTACAAGTTCAGCGTATTGTGGTAAGCTTGTAGAACTGCCAGGAAAGTGGATGTCCTATTCAATAGAAAATGTATTCAATTTTGAAGCTGCGTTTGCTCCTGTTAATTTATGATGCAATTTAAAGATATATATTCTAAGGGACTGTTGCTACTACTTTACAATCCTGCTAGCGTTTTAAATATTAGAACAATTTTTCTTGCACTCCAGAAGTTTTTCCTAAAATCAACAAACTTCTGCTTGATGATGCAGAGGATCTCACTTCAATGATTAAAAGTTCAGTGTTTGATTCCACTTTTCAATTTTATTGATTGGTCGTCTTCTAAATTTGTTAAATTTATGTTCTAACTGTTGCTTTTGTGTATATAACTTTTGTAAATTTTTTCAATTTATATTGTTTCATGTTCATCGTTCTTGCGTAATACAGGTGCGGCAACATAACTTCCTTTTTTGCCTTTCAAAAAGTTATGGAGAAAGTAAATTATATTGTCGCATTCTCTATGTACAATATTGCTTTCATTATTTTATGTTATAGTTCTTATTATACGGCTTTTACTATGTATGCTGGATGTCTTATTTATTTGCACCGTGTTTGACTAACAAAAGTTTGAACGCTACTTCCTCTATTAACAAAAGAGAGAAATTATCAAGGGACTTCAAGGCGTGTTGGTATGAGGTGAATTTTCCCAAGCTCTTGTAGAACTAAATCTCAGATTTTTACCTTGTACACTAATATTTAAGCCTCCTTCTTACATTTTTATTATGTAGCGTAAATAAATTAGAGTATTTCTGTATAGCCTACTGATGTTTATCGACTAAATCATGACTTCTGGACGTTACATGATTTTTAGCAAAATTATATCAAACTTTCGTGTAGCCTTTCACTTTGCAACTTTGTGTTGGTTGTTATTACCAACTGCAGGTGACGTTACGGAATATATGTGATAGGTGGACTTGCGTAACGCTAATTCCGCTTATTTCATTCGTAAATTCAAAAATGATTTGTTTAGAATTTTGCCTGTGACGCTCTATTAACCACACTAACTCACTTTTTTGAGTTCGAAAGTGTGTAATGGACTACAAGATTTTATAAACCTGACTCTACTACAAAAAGTTTGTTACAAAGACATACTGTGACGTTTAGCCTACAAGACTCCATCCTATGCTTAGCCACTCAAATTCGAAAGTATTCCAAACTAAATACCTTTAGAATTCGGAATAATCGTCGAAACTTTACCCCATGACTGACATTAGTTGTTTGAATACTTCTCCATCTTTGACTCTTCAAGAACCAATGTTCAATCGTAATCCAAGTCCGAGAACAATCCCCTCACAAAGGCGGCACATTATATTTCGCTCAGAACACGTCGCAGCATCACCGACCTGTTCATCCTTCCTGGCACCCTGTGGTGTGGCAGCAGTCACAGAGCCTCTACATCACTCGAGCTGTCGGGACACATGGAAGCTGACGCTTGTTGTAGAGTGCATGACTTTTGTCCTTGGAATATCGGCTCCATGACTTCTGAATACGGTCTCTTCAACTCAAACTTCTTCACCATGTCCCATTGCGGATGTGACACTAGGTACGTTTGACCTGAACATCTGTAACACGCGTAACGGCAGGTTGGTATGATTGACGATACCACGGAATTTGTTGATGTTGTTACGCATTATGCCACTGCTTGCATGCTCTTTCTAGTGGTACAGGGTCAGTACGAGAACAGGGGACCTCAACATTGGGTTATATGTACAGCTGGAGAGGTAGGTAAGCACATTTTTAAATTTTGTTTTTACTTACCTTAAGGTCATGGTCGTTGTGTTTATTGAATGTGATCAGTAGCGTTGTTTTACTCGATCAAGGTTGTTGTTCCATGGCCCAATTGGACGAAAGGATTGTTGAACATCATGGACAACCAAAATCCGTAATTTTTCTATCTTGAAGTGTACGTACTGCGGTTCGCTGAGTATTTCTTGTTCGTCGTCGTGTATAACTCAACATAAATACCAGTGCTACTGAAGATCATTGCATGAACACCTATATCCTTCGGAAAAATACATTGGGAGAAGTTTTCATCATCCTTGTACAGACGAGGCCCAACTACACACATTTACCATTTGCTTCCACACGAGCACCTCAGACACGTACGTGTGTTTGACTAGAGCTTATCCACGCTGCATATTACGCATATCCAGAGCCCGCCGTTCCCTAGCCGAGACGTTCATGATTCCGAACACTCAATGGTGTGGAGTGGGTAACACAGCCCGCAGTTACATGCATTTGGGAGGCAATATGGCGGCTGACGACTGCTGCAGGGAGCACGATCATGTGTGCCCGTATTCCATCCCTTCTTTCCAGACCAAATATGGGCTCACCAACTGGAGCATGAAGACTTACAGTCACTGTTACTGTGACATGAGGTAAGGAGTATTTGTTCAATTCAAGGCTTGTCATGTTTTTATTCAAGGTAAGTTATGCAATAATTATTAGGGTATTATTTTTATCAATTTAGAAACAAATGTACGTGTTCATTGTTCATTGATAATATATATATATATATATATATATATATATATATATATATATATATATAACGTGAAGTCGTAATGAAGGTTTTTAAGAAGATTGTATGTATAGTTGTTAGAATACTCATTGGTAACTATAATTTCATCAAATACGTTATGCCTTTGTATGCTTTCCTTGGTATTGCAAGTTCGGAAGCAGGTTCTTGTAAAATGAAGGTGGCTGTGTGACCCAAGTCAGCTATTGTAAATTTTCAATCATATCAATTTGTCAGTCATTTACAAATTAGAGAAACTGTTGCATAAATAATCACCCCATAGTTAGCTTTGTTTAAAAGATCTTCTGTAGGTATGGTGTTTATCTTAGTTTTTTATTTTATCTAATTTTTATGTACTAGAACATGATCACTACGCCGTCAATATGCAGACAAAGCTGTTGATAATGAAAGCATCTTAGTAAAAAATGAAATACACTCTTTTAACACTAAACGTAAGGCATGTAATTCTTGGGAGCATTTTTCGTTCATCCTTACATGTCTCGACATACAGGTGTGAAGCATGCGGATGACTAGTCATGAAGAATACATGACGCATTGTTTCAGTTGTGTGACTATACATCTTGAAACGCTCAGTAGAAATTTGTCCCATATACCACCAGTCCTAACCAGGAGTTACAGTTGGTGATTTGTCATTTTTTATACAAACGAAAAACAGCAATTTTGAATTGTTGTTACTTGAATAAATACAGTACTCTGTTCAGTATGTTGGGTTTGTTAATAGTGAGATTAGATATCTTTCAAGGTACGCCGAATTATTTCTTCGAAGATGCGATAAAGTTTCAAGATTAACTTGAAGGGCGTTGTGCGGTTACTTGTGCACCTTAGACTGCGCCCGTGGATAGTGGGGAGAAAGTTAACTGTAGTAACTTTCACCACTAAGCCCGATTTCATTCTCTGTAAACATAGCTTCAATGAAGAATAAACAGTTCCGTAGTTTGAATTTCACTGTTTGCTCCGTTTACCTTGAGGCAAGTGAGATGAAGTTATTGCGAACAAATATTAATTCACTTGAATTTTTCACTGCAATTTTGTCTCGCTCCTTCGCATGATTTCAAAGGTGATTCAAATGACATGTTGCACTCCACATTTTCATGGCAGGGTTCAATTTTTTCCGTGATCGAGTGCATCGTTGCCCTTGCATGGTTCCATTTTTTTTTACTAGTCCAACGAGTGCTTCATGCTCTTGCGATTACTGATTCCTGCTAATTTGGTCTTACTACGCCATTTTTAGACCTGATGCGTCTGAAGTAAAATGTATTCTGTCAAAGCATCAAAGCAAAAGTAAGAGATAACACGGAAGGTCACAAAACTTACAGCCTTGTGTAATCCACAATTTTAGCGCTGGGAGGCATAGCTTCAAGCCAGCGTTTGTGATTGGCTCCTTGAGATTACGCCTGTGCCGCACCTCCACTGGCGAGTTTCTTATTGGTTGACGCTTAGGCTAAGTTTGTAAGGTACCACGTCACATCTGACGTGGCTTCCGTCCACGAACTTGCGTCATGCGACTGTTATAGACTACGCACAACTTTTAACTTGATTATTTCAGGGTTGTATGTCTGCCCTACCTTGATATACGGTAGTTTACATACGTTTAGGAAGGATTTGACCTGTCTTTGAGTATATTTTTGATTTAGAAGACCGTCAAGCAGCTTCGTACAATTTCAGCTCCCCCCAGAACATCATTCCCACATAGATGTCTAAGACGGTCTTCGAATCTTCTGCCGCTGCGTAGCTTGATGATTACATATTTTTATGAGGAGGGTCCAACTACGTATCATGTAGATAAATGTTAGATTTTCAAATGAACCAAAAAGTATGTCAACCATCAAATCATGAGCGTAAGCAACTGCAAAACTATTGATGAACGTTATTGAACATTTGATTCAAACACTGACAATATCTCAGGCTTGAAACTCAAATTCGTTTCCTGTTTAGGAGTCTCAGTTTAAATCTAAAAACTAATGCGCATAAAAGAAATTTCTTCTGAAGCTTACACTCAACTTCAACAATAAGAATGACTCGACGCGTTCGGTTTATAATTATAGTTATTATTGCGAAATTTTGGTGTAATTGGTATTAAAGCTCCTTAAATATTTGAATCAAATATAAATTTATACTTCAGTTCGTTAGTTGTACTTTCTAAGCATTAATTATTGTTGTATATCTGCATTGAAGCTGTTTAGTACTACTGTGTTTATGGGTTCGTTATTACGGCTTTTGATCTCACTACTGATAGTTTTATTTTAGCAACGCTACTGTGACTGCCATGCATGGACTGTATTGCAAAGTCCGTGCTCTTGTGATAGGGACTCACGCTACTGAGCCTATTCACATTCTTACTACGCCTATTTTTTCAAAGTATTTCAAATCTTTGTTCTTTCAAGGGATTCAAGTCCAATACTTGTTCAGCTCAGTTCGACTTGGAGTATTAAATATATTCAGTGTGATTATATTAGTTTGTTACATATACTCTCGTTTTACTATCGACTCCCTAATGTCTACCATTGATGTTACTCGTACAACTGAAGTTTCATGTACAATACCTTTTAGAGTGGCTTAAGACCAGCATGTTCATTTTATTTGTATCCTCAACATTCTTTTGGACGTACCCGGAACGTATTCGTCGTCAAATTTGGGAGGTATCGTTTCTCATCTGGGACTTAAGTTTGCCAGTTTTTTAGTATGAAATCTTGCATCACACTGCTTTATTTCACTGCGAGTTTTAATTTCTAGTTTTTAGCACGTGATCTTTTGGGAATATCTGCTTACTCGAATGGTAACATATTTGGCTGCTTCATGTCCATGCGCAGTGAAAACAGTTCACTTGTTAGAACTTTTTCTGTGGACAAAAAATGACCTCTCCAGCCCACGCCTCTGACCGACTTCGAAAGGGTTGAACTTTGTGTTCCGTGGGGCGTGGTAATTGAAGGCCATGTGGAGGAATACGCCCTACACACCCGCCAGCCCCTCAACTCGAATTTTATGTATACATTCCAAAACTAACTTGTCCAACTCATTGTTTGATTATATTTCTACTCACGGTTGCAATTCATTACATGTTACTTAATACAGCCAGAAATTTAATTATGCTTAACGGTATTGAATAATTGGAGTTATTGTTATTATGGAACGTAGGAAACTCTTCAATATTTCCAAAACTGCATTGTTTTAATGCTCTCCTGGTTTTCTAAGCGAGTGTTAAACAAGGTGCGTCCTCTGAACTCAACTGTAGGATCGAAAGTGACCTGAAAATTGAATTGGTTTGAAAATGCATTTAAGCTACCATAAAATTATATAGTTTTATGTAGAGATTTGGAGCTTCTCCAGAAACTGCTGCTTCTGCTTGATCTTATAATTTTAACTACGTTACTTCCTTCTGCAAGTGTACTTGTAAGAGGAAATGGTGTGAGCTTCATCAAGCAAACACAACCGTCAGTGGTTCTGCGTAATTTGAGATGTGAACCCACAACCCAGTCACTTACAGAGAAGTACAAGGCCATGCCTATTGGGTCACCAATTATTTATGATTCAAAGCTGTGAAACATTAAATTACAAGGTCGGGTGACTCCTGACCATTTGCAGCATACACTGCTATTATGTGACCCGAGAACACATGAATATGTTTCTATTTCTGTCGTTTTAGCAGGAAGTGCTGTCTTCCATGTACTGCTTTACTTAATTTAGGATATCTTTTGTATTCGCAGTCTTGCGAGTTTAAACTAAATTAAACTGTAGAGATGGGAAAATCATTCAATGAAATGAATTAAGGAATAAGCTCCGTGAAAGTGTTATTAGTGGGTGCGTTTGGGTGTCGTACACGATAGAGGCGAGCGTAACCGAAGTGCTATATTATACTTGTTCTCAAATGGAGCTGGCGCCGCTGTCTAGATGTCCTAATTGAGTTGATGGGTTTGGACACGCGCACTTCCACATACCCACGTGTCCGCCTTGCACGTGGACGCGCATCGTCTTAAAGAAACAACTGCGTGGATAAATCTGTTGAATAATAAATTGGATTTAAATCAGCTCGAAATTAGCTATATGAATGAACCAACGGTTTCGCACACTCGACAGTATGGCAGTGGGAATTACAAATGTGTTCTAACCAAGATGTTGATAGAAAAACGGGGCGAGAACACGAGGGGTTCTAAGAAATTGGAGATTGCTGGTGCTACTCCTCAAAGTTAAAATCGTGGAGCAGTGATCGTTTTCATTTCGTTTGAATATAAATGAAATCGAGTTTATTAGAACATATAAGTAGTACGCAATATTTACCTATTGATAAAAATATGCATTAATGGGTGTATGTACCTATGGAAAGCGTCAGCGTTTTTTCACTAGAGCTCGTGAAGACTGACAGTTGTGGTTGACTGACAGTTCGTTGTAGTCAGCATTCTAGCGGTGCACCTTCTGTAACCCTTTCGGTACCATGATGCAAATATCAAAACCTTTTCAACACATTTAACATCAAATTTAAAAAAAGATGCTTTGTGATGTTTTACGGTCACTGCATTGTCCTGATCAAACTATAGCTTGCACTGCCCTACCAGCGTTTGCACAGACACACGTGTTGCTCTGCATCTTAAAATGTGCAAAATTGGAGCGGTACTTATATGTACCGTCAGTATCGAAAGGGTTAACTTGCTAACGGATACTAACTTTTTTAATACGAGTTGTAACTTTTTGAAATGGAAATTGTTCATAATACGAAATTTAATTGTTCGTTTGGGGTGGAACGAACGTCATTTAACAGTAGGGGCTATTTTCTATCAAAAAATCGTTCAAATTAATTTCAGATTAGTATTTTCTTCTATTGTATTACTGATACGGATCTCATCAGCTGCTCTGTGGTTATTAATGATAAGGATGCAAAACCCATAATGATCTCTGTAGTATTCCTTCTTTTGATCATTTAAAAAAGGATATGACGTTTAATCGATCAGTAGATTCGGGGTAAAACAAATTATTTCGTTATTAACGAAAATAAGATGACTTCAAGTTCTAGGATTCCAAGAAAGATTATTGCTTCGCTTCTCGTGTAAGAAACATGTTTGTCCTAAGCTGAACCTCGAGAAAAAGCAGAACCGTGTCGATTCCAGGAAGAAATTTATGCACTCTGATTTTTTATTGCGCTTTATTACCATAAAAATCCCTTGCGGTGATAGATAGAGTGAATGAAAAAATATTTTCATTAATTTTAACTCATTTTGACAAAATAGTTAACAAGCACTGCGCAACCTTCATTAGTTATTTTTTGTTTGATGGAGAATAAATTAAAAGACGGGTGAGTGATTTCTTGTTCAGTTACTAAATCTGGGGAGACATTGTATGAGGATGTTGCTGGAGACACTACGACTCGATCTCAAACTGTGTCAAACTGTTTATTTAACATTTTCTTAAGGTTTGACCTTTTTTTGACCTTTTGATTGTCTATGTTTGATCAAATTAGAAGAGGATAATATGAACTTTACCTTAACTTATGTATACAACGTCCAGAAACGTTATGTGCAACGATTTTTCGACTCGTTTAAATTCGAGACCGCTATTCAACGGAATAACTTAATGGCTAGATACTCGTTACTTTACTCAACATTAATGAAGCAATGTTTATGTCTACGCCAAGGACTACTATAACCTTATAGTAGTCCTTGGTCTACGCGTATGCTTACATTAGACTCATACCGTGGGTATTTCCGCAAGGCTTGCTTCTCATAACGAGGTTAATTTTGTGCTGTGGCTCCAGATAGAGCGCCTACGTTTTTTTGTTTCTCAACAAAGCGTTAATAAGAATGGTTGATGGAGCGAGGTGTGTTTGGGTGTGGGCATGAGTAGTAACGTGTAAGCGTTCAAATTGTTAAAGTATGAGTAATGATCAATAACCTAATTAACTTGTATGTAGCATTTGACTGAAGACTACATTCAATAATGCTGCGCAATTATTCTATCACTATCATGTTTCTTAAAAAAAAATTGCGCCTTAAGTCTGTCATAAATTTTCCTTAAATCGACCTAAATTCAACTGGTCTACCTAGGATTAAATTTATAATAAATTTTGAGTAACCACAAAAAGGTAAGATATTCGTCATTGCACTAGCAGTGAGCGGCGTGTTTCTGTTTCGTTTTCCTCCACAACGTAATAATCGATGTTTTTATGCATTTTGGAGAAAAATGAAAATAGTTTTGCGATGAGATAACAAATAAAAACAGGAAAAAGTTTTGATGCTAGGGTAACTGCTGCGCTAGAAATGAATGTTTTCTTCTGTGTTCAAGAGTAAAAGTTTTGATGAGACTGTGGACATGTATTCTTAGCTGCTCAAAATTATCCTTCATATGATACTGCAGATTGCAGTTATTTGTACAAGCAATTAACAAAAAAGAATTGAGAATGAATTTACTTTGACCACTTTTTTATTGGAAAAACCAATGGAAATTCCCACACAAAAATTATAGAGATAACACGGTACACCGGGCGATGGGGGCTCCAAAAAACAGGTTATGCAAGTGCAAAGTTCTCGGTGATTCAGACCAATCAAAAAAAGTTGGCAATTTCTTTTACGTATAAAATATTTCCTTGCATGTCTAAAATAATGCATATCTCATTATGATCTTAATTCTACTTTTAAATTATCAATTGATGGTGAATTGAATGTTCGATTAAAATGGGGAATTGTTTATTAATGTCTATTTCTTAGAGTGTAATAAAATTTGCTTGTACGATTATACGATCAAATAATTTTAAGAGAAGAGCATGATTTGAAAATATATATATATACATATATATTTTCATATAAATCTTAGAATGTAGTTTTAAAACATTCAGAGTTGACATTACAATTTTACAAATTTCAAAAATACATAGTACCTCTTAAATACGAATTTACTGAAAATGTTCAAAATATACTTACTGTTATCATTACTGGTTCAAGGCTTTCGTACAAGTGGTACGATTTAGATGTAGGGGTGTACTGCGCAGTACTGCTTCTGTATTGTGTAGGGGTGTACTGTGCAGTACTGCTTCTGTATTGTGTAGGGGTGTACTGTGCAGTACTGCTTCTGTATTGTGTAGGGGTGTACTGCGCAGTACTGCTTCTGTATTGTGTAGGGGTGTACTGTGCAGTACTGCTTCTGTATTGTGTAGGGGTGTACAGTGCAGTACTGCTTCTGTATTGTGTAGGGGTGTACTGCGCAGTACTGCTTCTGTATTGTGTAGGGGTGTACTGCGCAGTACTGCTTCTGTATTGTGTAGGGGTGTACTGCGCAGTACTGCTTCTGTATTGTGTAGGGGTGTACTGCGCAGTACTGCTTCTGTATTGTGTAGGGGTGTACTGCGCAGTACTGCTTCTGTATTGCGGTCCAACAAAGGCGCGGCATTTCACAGCATACCCATGACTGCTACACAGTGCGAGGGGAGTAAAGGCTAATGACAGCAGGGCAAATGAAACCCCACCAGAAGCGTCGGAAAAGGCCTTGCTGAGCAGAAGAGGAGTGTAGGAAACGTCTTAGCTGTCCGGCGTGAAGGAAGACGCTCAAAACACTTTCACAGCGTGCAGTTTGAAAATTTTGCTTAATTTTTTTTCATATGACCTAAAGTAGTTTGCCTCCATTGTTTCGCTCAGAAATGTACTCTAGTTGTATATTTGATTGCTGAATAAAAAATAAAGTGAAAGATATTTCCCACAGGGTGTGACTCACGGAGAATTAATCTAGGTTCAAAAAGGCTAGTCCCGTTATATCTGAAGATCCTTTATTTCACCACAAACATTTTATTTCAGTACAAAATTGACTGCCTTGCCTCCAGTTGGTCGTTCAGCAAACGCTCTCTCGGTGCATTTCATAAGAAATTAGTATTCCAGTCATAAAATGGGTAACAAAAATTAAGAAATCCAGCATAAGTGCATGCAATCACGGTATGAATGTGGCGACTGTAAGCAATGTCATTAAATCTCGATATAGAGTTAGCAATCGTGAAAATAACTCATGGTTGACAAAATAATCAATGAATTTAATAGGTCCAAGAGACATTAATGCTCAACGCTGGTTAAACATTAAATTTTTGTATGGCGCATGGAGCTGAAAATCTGCAGTGATGTCTTTCGTGAGATGAAGCATGAATATGCCGTTCTCATTATTCTACCATCTCTTTTTCATTTCACACTTCTCAATTTGCCATGTGTTGCATAAACATGCCCTTCATATTTTCCTGCTTTTATCATATTCTTCACTCCTTTCCCCTCCTCATTTTAATCTTACATTATGCGCTTAAGGATAGCTTATTTTCCAATCCTCCGATCGTCTCTACCCTTGTTCCGTTTCCCATCAGCACCAAGTCTATTTCAGGGCTTCTTCCTGAACCTGATTTTCTTCAAGAGCAATTTATTTGTGATGTCTCATTTTATCCACATCGCATATCGCTTGCTAGGACGCAGTATTTCAAGACCCGTGTTAGGAGACGCCGCCGTGGAGGCGATCGAACCGAGTCGTTCGTGTGGAAAGTCGATACGACGAAGTCATTCACAGGAAAAAACGCTTGTGTCCGTTGGTAAAAGGGGTAATTGAGGCTGGCTAAAAGGATGGTATATATAACTATGAGGTAACTGGGGTAATCCAGTCATGATGGTGAGGAAGTAAATGAGGTGAGGATGTACCTATGATCAGGAGACGAATGTGTTGGGGAGGTTTTGGTCGTCACGAGGTAACGGGAAGAACTTGATCGTTATAGTCTTGTTATAACTGAAGTAATCAGCACATAATCTTCAGGTAACTGAAGTAATTTGGTCCTAATAGTCATGAGGTAACTGAAATAATTAGTTATGATGGGCTGATATAACGAAGTAATGTGTTAGCCAGTTCTTGATAAACGTGTAGTAATTTGTATCATTTGTTTATAATAAAAATTGAGGTAATTTAGTCGTGATAGAAATTCAGGTAGTGTTATTAAGATGTTACTCGGGTAATGTTGCATTGTAACTGAGAGGGTACTCAGTGTCATGTGTTTGTCGTACTCAGTGGTTATGCCAGACTGTAACAGAAAATTTGGTTCCACTGAGACTGACACTTTGGCTCTAGAGCAGACAAACGCAAATGTATAATTAAGCAGAGAAAATGTTTTGAACTTTTTCAACAACTTTAGTGTGCGACAATGTTTTTACCAAATTTTAATCCAGGCTTGCATTTTATTTTCGGTTAACTGGGTTGCTTACATATATAACATAGTGTGTATCAGGTAATTCGAGTTGAGTCTCTAAGAAACGCTGTATGAGGTCAACCATAATTTCAGGCACCAAATTATGGTGATGTAAATAGACTGCCCATAAATCATGGGATGGACCTGAGGGAATAAATATGGAGGGTAATGCACTGGAAACCATTATCGAGATTCTGAGCGAATAAGTCCAATATAATGTGATTAAAGAGCGTTATCTCATCTAAGGAGGTATTGGACTATTGAAAAATTTATCGGTCCAATCTTTCGATTACAGCTTTCTTCAAATTTACCTAATTACGAACCCTTAAATTAATATTTACATAGAATTAACTTTAAATCTAATATGGAGGTACAGTACATATTTTGCTGTGATGTAGGATAACCTTTTATTTCATTACAATTTTATTTATAAACTTAATATCTGAGTCCCTCGTCTGACTGTAGCGCGCTCTGAGAGAATAGTATCGTGAGGATTTAGCTTAGTTGGCTTTAGGGTAGGAGACACAATATAGAGGACCGATTTCTATTCACGTAACAAGTTTTCACATTGACGTGAACAGATGCTTTCTGTATCATACAAACGGAAACTTGTCTAAGGGGTATGCGGTCGAGCACCACAGTAATCTGCTTTCTATTTCATGCGTCTGTCATCTGTAACTGTCCACATACGAAAATTATAATGATCGAAGTGCGTTGTAGGTACATAGATGAGCGCTATCTATTCCTTACTATGTAGAAGGTTGAAAAAGTAAGGGTTATAAATTCCGAGCACAAATTTATTTTTGGTAAAAAAATAAGGATAACGAAAGTTGGTTTGATTGTAAACTTTTCCTGTGCCTAAGTAACAGAGTTTTCTAGTCTCCTGAGATGGAGAGTACATAAGGCGTTCATGCTCCAGTGAAAAATGAATCATTAATTCTCTTTTTACGAATACTTTTGAATAAATTTGGCCTAAGCTTTGGATTTGCTTTCACGCGATCCGGATTATGTACGCCGGATAGCTCCTATCAGTGAACCTAAGGCAGTTAAAGTGTAAGATTCAATTTAAAAATCGCGGCTTAAGCGTCACGCCACATGGATCACTTCCATCGATCCATCTGTCTCAGAGTGCGGAAGTTCAAAAAACTTTCCGGTCCTAAAAGCTTTAGCTTTCTGCTCAGATCTTCATCGGATTTATTCTTCCAGGACAACAGTTATGGATTTAGATGGAACAACCAACAGTCTTTTTTCTGTTCATATTTTTCCCTCCTTATTCTTTTGCAACGACTGTCACGGCTTCAGTCAGATGAAACTGCTGCATATATCGTTCTGACTTCTCCATCCGATAGAGGCCCTTGTTGGATTTTTTCAATGAAGAGGAACTGTGTGACCTATCCGACCTGTTCTAGAATAACACTCATAATTCTTTTCAAAACGAAAACTTGAGTTCCGAAGTAACAAATAAATCCTCATGTGCTAGACCCTCTGAAGTAAAACCCCAGTACCTCGTACCCATAATGCCCTCAAAGATACAAACTATACTACACGGCTCCATCTACTGTGGGTGCTGGCTTACATATCATCAATTTTAAAATTTGGTGGATTGTATTCACAGAACCAAAAGAATAAAATTCAAATCATGTATTTTGCGCAGATTTTAGAGGATCGTATGCAAAATCTTTGGTGTTAGAGGTAAATTATAGAGTACAAATATTGAAACTACATCGGCCTTATACACACGAGGTGCACCAATTGCAATATATGTTTTCGAGCTGAGGCTCTATCCCAAGTTCCTTCTGTTAACTTCTAAGTTAACTTCTGCCCCATTACATGTATTTTTGGTCTGGCTCCGTTTGTACAATGCAACGTTCCTGCCCTTCCTTAAGTCCAATGTCCTTCAGTTTGTTAATAATTGTACAACCCGTTTTTGAATATGTTTATTCAAGTTCTTACGGTGCAACCTTTCTTTCTGTTACGGTTTCACCTCAGAAAACAAAGTTCGATCCTTTCCTATGTTGCTGCCCGTTGCTAAGATCTCGAGTTACAGCCTATGTCGCAAGTCACTGCTTCGTCCTAAGCCCCGCTGGGCCCTCCCTTCCATTAGGGGCAGGGCCCAATTATCGCATTACAGACGCGTTATCCGACGCTGGACGAACTGTCCTGGACCTGGAGCGTAGGGTCCATAATGCGGCCAGGTGCTGGGTGAGGGCTTTTCCAGCTCCTTGAATGAAAATAGAACCCCACTTTTATAACTATAACTTTCATTACTGACTCGTCAGTCCAGTGCTATTATATAGGAACTAGGATGATTCTTGCGTCGTTTTAGTTATGTTTTTCAGGTATGCTAGCTACGTTTTTTGAAATACGAGCTGCGACGTATAATGATTATTTTATGGAATACATATTAAGCGCACACTGAAACTTTTGTTACCAGTGAGACTCCAAGTCCTGTACGCGCTCTAGCGTTCATAAGATCCCTCCTCAAAACTTTCACGTGATACGATAATTAAGACAAATTATTTTATCATATTGATCGCTCAGCCACACCGAAAATAGTCCGTGATCATAAATAATGCATCTAATCCCAATAGGAGGGGTAAATACTTGTAGAGAAATATTAGTTACCTCATTAAATACTTTCTGTAGGTCATTACTTTGTTTCACGCTAACTGTATTTAACAACTTATTTCATCACCAATTGTAATTTTAGTCGTATGCACTTCCTGTATGCATACTTTTAGTTTGTCTCTATGCAAGAAAATAGTTGTGCTTAGAGATTTGTAGACATGTTCTTTCACAACATTAAATCCTACGTTTTCGTAATGAAGCATCTTTTGGAACTGTAGCGATTTGAACAATCAGCGCTGAGCGGAGAGAAGCCATTGTCTTGTCCGAGTTGCAAAAGATAATTAGTCAAAACTGACTTTGTTCGCGCCGCTGTTTATGATAATCTGGCTTGCTCTTGTTCTACATGAAAGCTTTAGGACACCTAAATTATCGTTTTATCTGTCTCACTAGCATACGTTGTATGACTGTCAATGATGGACCTACGTATTTTTACCTTAAAGTCGGAAGCCAGAATATGACATCCCAGGACCAGGAAATAAGATGTACTAATGCAGGAAGTGGTTAGTTCTTTGGCCTGAGTGTGAAAAGGTGCGTCAATACGAAGAAATTGTGATTTATGGTAATTTTGCTGGACTTGGGAGTAATACTTTTTTAAGGGAGTGACAGCGAAGACTGTATTAGAAATAACATAATTAGTATAATCATTATGATATTACAACCAGCATAATCTTATGTTATAATTAATCATATCATTGCATACTTTAAAGAAATTTGTGAACGATGGTAAAAGTAGAAATACGAGTATTACTGAGGTATTTTATAATTGCCGTGTGTTCGACTTCATTTACATTGTTATTACTGTACTTTCTGTTACATTTTCATGTACACTATTCTTGTATGTAACTTATTTGTGTACTTCAAATTTAATTTTTTCGTGCATGCATTTACTTATCCATTTACGCACACATGCCTGAGTTAAATTGAAATTGTGCCGCCTTTTTTGTAGGTTCCGCACCTGCCTGAAGTCGTCAAATACAGGAGCTGCGAATCTGGTTGGTCGAGTGTTCTTCGACGTGGTCGCGACCGAGTGTTTCGTGTTCGAGAAGAGGAAAGTGTGTCAGAGCTACAACTGGTACGGCACTTGCAGAAAGTGGGGAGTTCGCAGGCAAGCTGTGTTGCGCAACCCCATGCCATGGGTGCGATGAGGAAGAAACACTCACCTCTCTACCAGTTTTTCATGGTTCTAGTTACAAATTCTACTTGGTGAACTGAAACTAATCGTTATCACTGTAGTGCTGCTTTAAGGAAAATATACTGAAGTTTGCACCCAAATAACACTGTTCTTTCGCAATTAGGATGGAAATCAGCTTAAACTAGGGTACGACTAGTCCTGTATGTGTCGGTGTGAGTTTAGTTTAAAGTAGGTACGCCTACTGATGATACTAGAGTAAGTCGAGTTATTTACAAGGGTTGAATACGCTGGAAAGTGTAACTACATAAACCTTTGCTCAGAACACGTGAAACTCTGTCACCCGATTTACGACTGATACTCGCACTACGTGTTGCTCTGCCCAACTTTCTAACTCAAAGTCACATCTTACGATGCTACTGTTGTTTTCTCCTTTGCATTTCTAAGCTATTATAACTGCCAAACTCACAGTAGCTAAAACCCAACTGGCGATCTGACTGGTTACAAATTTGAAATTTTTATGATTGTTTAGCTTTCTGTTTGGTCCTGGAGTATATGACGGCTAAATTTGACCCCAAAACTGGAATACGTAACGTTCAGTCAGGTTACTTCTGACTCCACAATCCTCAATGTCCAGAACATGTGAGACAGTTTCAGCTTATTTATTCCGTTGTAACTGTTTCTTGGAGTGCTGAGATTGTAAGAAACAGTTCATATGAATTGCAGGTATCTGGAACGGCAAACAGACCTAATGCTACTTTTGGATTTTTGACACTCATAAACCTGCATACTAAACGTATACATTTTACCAATTTACCTATTACTCCATGCGTACGAGCGTTCATACTCGCTCTTGAATTGTGTGTGAGGAATTTTTTATTCACGTCCCCTCCTAGCATGAGTCTTACAAAGGAAAGCGAGTTCAAATTCGTAAATATATTTTGTCTGCGTCCAGACAACACGGAATCTTCTGAACACCTAATTCATCATTTTCTTCTTTCAGCATCATAGGAATTAATTTTATCGATGATTTAACCCTTTAGCGACCATGTGGACTGTTCGGTCGCCTTTCACAGTCTTTGGGAGAATTGTTCTAATAATTAAACAGTGAGCAATATCAGGTTGCTACTAGGTTTGAACGCGGCGGCATGTTACAGCGTCGTTCTTTTGGCTGCCTGGCTCTCAGCGTGCTTCATTGCATCAGTGTACAGACGGTCTTTGTGAGCTTAAATGTAGAAACTAGAAAAACAAATTGGTCGCTAAAGGGTTAGCAGCCGATTTTATTTCCTTCGGAAAAAACTGCACCTACTAATTTCAGAATGGTTTTATTCACTTGCCCTCTAATTTATCTTCCTCTTGAATGTACCGTAAATTTTTCGTAGTGGCTATTAAACTCGTCAGTATTATTTATTCTTTATAATTGTTTGCTGCCTCAAAGTGTATAGAACGTGCCAGTTTCAAGTTCTTCATTAATAAGAGGAATAGAAATACATTATCGACGTAAAATAAGTTATTGATGTATATATGTCTTGAATGGTGAGTAGGGTTACTAGCCTAGCTGTTTCCGAAAAAAATATGGTCGGTATACACTCGAAAAGATCTCTTCATGACTTGTATATATAATATGAACAAATATTTCGAGTGAGCGAATACACAAGAAATAGGTCAAGAAGTTCGTTTGTACTGAAACTATGGCAAAAATTCACAACTTTATTAAATTTCTTATGCTGAATATGTTTGGATACGTTTTAGACATGAAATGCAACCCTTGCATTCTGTATCTTGAACTGTTTCTAATATAGTATCCTTTTTGCGCCGTATACTTCGAAATAACTTTATCAATCTTCCATTGTTGCTCTCTTGCCCACATCACTGCACGACAGTTGCGTCTCAGAGTTTCATCACGTTGATGAGCTATGCTTCGATTTAGCTGATGACCGCACACTAAAATTGTTGTCGTTTGTACCATTTTTATTTGTTTTATCACAATTTACTTCTGGGATAGAAAACCATCTATCTTTGAAACGCCACCCCGAGATAACTATTGTGCTGTGTATGTTTCACAAAATGTTGTTACAAAAAACTCGTTACTTTTATTTTTAGATTGATTGCTTAAAATTTACTTATGAAATTTCCAGTTTGCATATCATTATACGTTCTTTATTTCATCATTCATGCAAATACATTTTTGTTTTCGTTGATGGTAATCGTAATTATATATGTTTGACATTTTATGCTCTAAATTATTATGTTTAGTTAATCTTACTTTGACTGTTACATGTGTTAATGAGTCAGAGGGTGTTTCTTGAACCGATGATAGAACGCTTTATCTCTTCATGCTCCATTTGAATCAACATTATTATTACACCTTCCTGTTTGTTACTCTTGTGAAAACTTTTTAAATTAATTTGTGTTCTGTTTCGGATTAAGAATTGTTGTAAAAAGTAGGAAAATGTTAAGTAATTTTTCGTGCTATAAAAGTAGTACAGCCAACCGTCATGGTATTATGAGTAGTATTATGCCATTGTCGTGCAGGTAGGAACAGTTGGTGTTGTAGTTGCACGCCCATGTCTAGTCACCCTAGAAATGCGTAGTTGTTCCTATAATTTTCATAAGTCTTCCTACTTTGTATTTTATTAACTTTTTGGTGTGCGTTTTTCTCGATGTTCTCGCTTCTCTCCAGAGACTAGTAGAAACAATGGGACTTGTTGAGTCTGTCGCGCATTGGAAAATTCATTTTAAATCTTTTCAAAGTATAGTGGTTATGTCTAATTTGTAATGCATGGACATTTTTGAATGTTATAGCGTCAAGATTTATTTCGATGAGAGTTCTTTATTTGTGTCTAACATTAGCAGGATTTATGTGTCGTGCTTCAAGAACTTGGTCTTGTATTACTGAGAAGATTCTTATAGCTTACAATAAGAATACGTAAACATGGTACTAATTTACACAAAGTCGCAACATACACGATCTCACTCTGAGACCAATAAATGTTTTTTATAGTATTGTTTCAAATGTTAAAAATTCCCAATTGCATTAGAATTGTATTACTCATGAACGCCAAGAATACTTTGATTGTTGTAAACTTGAGTTACAGTATAGATTTCTACCGAATTGGCTACACGGAAAACGGTTTCTTGTCTTGAACTTATGTATGTTATTCTTCGAAGACATTCATTTGTTACAAGTTATTGATTGTATAAACCGTCCTCATTACAATTATGACCCAGCATTTCTGGCTCTTATCTAGACTACGACAATTTGATCGTAGTAACAAAAAATTAAGAAAAATTTCATCCATGGAGACTGCGTGCTAGAAAAATTTGGTGTTGTAGTGCATGTTGTAATGAATGTAAGATGTTCTAGAATGTACACGTACCACAGAATTTATTTAATAAACTGTGAAACCCCGTCTTACTGTATTTTGAATCCTAAATTTATACACTCATGAGAAATGTGTGAGGTTGTACTACGAAGTCAGATGTTATTCTAGATTCTAGAATAACATCTGACTAGAAGAATCTGAAGTTCTAGAATCTAGAACTTCATGGAAACCTCCGTGAGATAAAACATGTTGCTACATACTCGTACATACAAAAATGTTAACGTATTGCAAAATATGTATTTAATGGGTTCAGCTTCTTTACTCCAGGAACTGTCGAGTAACAGCGTTTCAGGAGAGTGTGTGGGTCTCTTGCCAAACATTTTACAGAAGAAGTACCATGTCAATATAGTAATTTAGATTCGCAGTAAAATTCCAGGTTTGAATTATTTTTCGGATCTTCGGTTTAGGTAGTTTCATCGCTGATGTACACAGAGAACATATAGAGAAGAATTGGAGTTGGATATGTACATGCGACACAAAACACCCGTGGAACAAGAATAAAAAAATTAGTGTAATGGCGATAAAAATATTACACATTTTTACCAAGAAATAATAGGACAACTGTTGCCAAATGCATGATGAAGTATGTATCACCTGAATTTGAAAATGGAATTGTAAGAGGGTTAGAAAGATTTTTTCTACGAAACTTTGCTAATTAATCGGAATTAATGTAAATATTATACAAAGCTCGAAGTGATGCATTTACAGTACAATATTTTAACGAGCAGACTTTTTGCCTGAAGATTGCTTCCTCCTATACTGTATTTCCAGCAAGGCTTACAAAATTGAGAAACTCTTTCATGAAACTGAATTTAGAAATTCCTTACAAAAACTTTTATTTATGGGAAAGCAATGCCACAAACATTTTTAAGAATTTTTTTATGGTATATCTGCAGAATATTTTCGACCCTCAATGTACGCCATTGCTAAGTTAAAAGTTCCTACATTGAATTTGATTTCTGAATATCCGTTTTGCTTCTCCTCAAATCCGTAAATTTTGTTGGGAATTAGTGAAAAGTTTCTCATCATTGCGCTGGGGAAAGTGACATCACTCGAAAAGTTCCCCGACAGAGTGAAAGGTCCAAAAAAATCAGAAGGAGTAGACGGTTTAGGTTCCAAAATAGCGCACGTGTTAATATCAGTAGACTCGCACCAAAGCACACCACACACTTGCACGTACAGCAGTCGGTTGCCTGCAGGGTAGTAGCCGTTGTAAGCAACTAAACGGTACATGAGTTCATTGGAGGAGAAGTAGTAGTAGCTGAGACTGCAGCACAAGTCACGGAAACAAACAGAAGCCTGGTTACGCTGCTGAGCGTGTGGTGGGCTTCTGCTGAGGACATCGCTTGATTTCATAATCTTCTCGTAGGAGTCTTGGATTTTGTGCACCCGAACAGCATCTCCAGACCTCCGGTACTGAAAAATTAAGACATCCTGAATTTCCTTCTTCCTGAATCACTCAAATGTAACAACACATATTCACATCGATAGCAGTTTTAGGGTGCAGTGAATGAAAATTTTCTTTGTTTCCGATGCCGCGTTTTCCTTTGTAATTTTTTTGTAAGTATAAAATAATTAATGAAATTGACCAACATAATATACTTGGCGTTTCTATCCTCAAACACATGAAGTTTTGAGTCAAAAAGTATTTTCTTTGGCTAGGAGAAAGAGAAAAATTTACAACTGGAAACATCTTATTTTGACTTCAGGAAAATTGTTATTCTCCCTTTTATTCTAAGAGAATGCTAACACTATTAAGCAGGCACGAATGCCTAAAAACATTGTGTATCTTTTTATGAAAGCTCATGCAGTTCACTTAGGCTTTTCACCTTCCAGTTGATACCTAAAAATGGAAAATGAGGAAAGTGCAATTAAATTTTTTCCCCATTTTAAGTGCTGAATTAAATTGCAATAACTTTAGCATCTTAATTTCATATTTTTTATATATCTACTTGAGTTTTCTATCCTAAGATATAAAAGTTTTGAGCGACGAATAGCTACGTTATTTTGCTTCTGTTATAGAAATTTTTGTCATACTTAAATTTATACACAACGTAACCACTTCAGTGGGTTACAGGTTTTTAATTAAGTAGCTTATTTATTAGCAAAGCAGATACATATTTCTCAGCCGGGAGATCGATGATTTTCCATTGGGTTCGAGTCAAGCATCTAAGAGATGAACAATATTTCAATTATGAAGACCATAATTTGTAAATTCCAGGAGTCTCATACCTTCAAAATTTTTGGTTTTGAGAGTACCGAGTGAGGAAAACGCTGGGGAGGTTCAGAGAGGACGGTCCGAACGGGGGACACAACTAACACGTTGCCTGCGGAAAGGAGGGAGGGAGTAAAACAATGGCAGCACTGGTGAACAATAATGAACAAATAACTTTAAAAGTTCATGTTGTAGTAACGGGTGGGGCAAAAGTCCCTTCACACTTTTAAGTACTATTACAACAAAACCTAATAAAGGCAAAAAAGCAAATTATATATCAAGTGAAAGAAAAAATCTTGGAGTTTTATTTCGTATCTAGTATACCGATTAAAGGTTTATATGGTTACTCAAAAACTTTTCACTATTATCAATAACCCCAAATAGCAAAAAACAGCGAGCAAGAATAGTGGAAAGTTATTTCACTCATAACAGATCCTTAGTTGCAGTGCAGAGGGACTGCATGATAACATTGAACCAACGAACAAGTCCTTTCAGACATTGCATTGTTGCAATGATTTTAAGATTCACAGAATCCGGATCAACAGCTGATAAGGAATGCTCTGGTAGACCGAGAACAGTACGAAATGCATATGCAATTCAGTGTGTTTTAAACAGTATTCAACAAAAGCCACGAACATCGATCAGGAAACGTTCCATTGAACTAAGAATTTCTCGAAGATCACTACGTCTCATCCTAACAAAAGACTTGCAAGTGTTCCCATATAAAATTCAACTAACCCATGAGTTAAATTATGCAGACTATCAGAAAAGAAAAGACTTTGCTCGTGCATTTCTGGGTTTGGCAAATGATGAGACCTTTACCTCACACCTAATCATGTCTGATGAGGCACATTTCCTTATCAGCGGATACATAAATAAACAAAACTGCCGATTTTGGTATGTTGAAATCCATAGGATAATTCATGAACAGCCATTTCATGCAGAGAAGGTTACTGTCTGGTGTGGTATAACAAGTGCAAGAATAATTGGCCCGTACTTTTTCGAAGATGACGAAGAAGTAGCGATGACAGTAACAGGAAACAACTACAGACAAATGCTCCAGGAATATTTATTGCCACAACTGAAAGATTTGAAAAGGCACAGTATGTGGTTTCTACAAGATGGAGCAACATCGCACATAGCTAGAAAAACCATAGCAATAATCGGAGCTGCCTTTCCTGACGAATTAATTTCACGTTCTGGTGACGTTTCTTAGCCACCACTGTCGCCTGATTTGACCCCTCCGGACTTTTTCCTTCGGGGATATTTTAAACAAAGGGTGTGCATCAATAAGCTTAATACTCAACTAGAGCTAAAAGGTTACACAACTGAAGAAATTAATAGAATAACTCCTGTTTTTTGGAACGTCATGAAAAGTATTGTGAAAAGATTGTGCACTTGTTTGAACCGCAATGGATAACATTGGAAGGATACCATATTCAAATCATAAAACTTTTGTTCAAAAATAATAAAAACTCCAAGATTTCTTTTCATTTGATATGTAATTCACTTTTTGGTCTTTATTAGGTTTTATTTTAATAGTATTTAAAAGTGTGAAGTGACTTTTGCCCCACCTGTTAGAAGAAAATGACTCAATGTTTACCTCGGTAGAGATTTCATTTAGTCCTCTAGTACTGTATCACCTTTATTGTTTAGTATCCCAGAAACGATGACGAGTGACTGTGCCCGAGTCCCAGAAAGCGATTCTGCTTCTCAATGTATAGTTACTGATAGCATGAGTAATAAGCTCTAATTTTATTTATAAAGCAAGGAGACTTATTGAAAAGCAACATGTAAAAACACTCTTCCCACTATAATTCACTTTGTTGTGTATTTTTTATTATTTGCGCTTCCAGGGTAGAGCAAACGTATGTTCGCTTGCGTTTCAGCATCCTACCAGAATGTTCGTCGTAGGTATAGGCGTGGCTGAGGTCGCTGTAGCCATGATACACTCCAGAGCCCAACTTGCCCAGCTCAGGCCAGTGGTAGTTGGCTATTAGCAAGTTCACGCCCAGGCTTCTGCTGAACCCATTCTGTACGTTTGGAGCTGACACCAAAAACAAAAACCGGAAAGTTATAAATTACATCAGCAGGGTTTGTTCTGTTAACATTTCAAACGTGTTATTTTCTAATACGTCTTACGAGGACATTACGGTAATTTGTATTTCTATACGATTCGTGATAATGAAGACGCAAAACTAACTTGCTCAAATATTTCTCTGACAGCAACGATTGCACTCGATATGGCGACTCTATTTTTCGTAATACTACTCTCAAATGCATACGATCACAGAATTAAAAAACACTGAATCCTACTCCTTTTTGTACTGCGTGCGTGGACTGATTCTTAAACTGGTTAATTAAAAACATGAAAAAATAACTTCGAATAATATCTCAGAAAAGACTCTCACATCTAGTCATCCACCAAGAAACAATTTTTTAACAATATGATTTATTACGAAAAACAAGTGTTTCGTATAGGAATTCAATAAAAATTGTGGCAAACTCTTACCATTTTCGTATTAAAAATTGTTAAAATCGAACTATTCGCCAATTTTTGAGGACCGACCGACTTGAAATATGGAATAAAATAATTCACTCCCTTCGTCGAGTCAACCTTTACAAGAGACTAAAGATTCTGCCTGTCATACACGATAGTATTATTTTTACCACAGAATATGACAATATTTCCAGAACGCTTGTAATCATATTTGCGAGGGAATGATAGTGAACGTTTCCCTTGAGCTAGAAATGAGGCGGGCACTGCTGTGGTGTATGTACGATGCCTGCCAGGCGTACAGAACGAGCTGTATTGTACTGGGGGAGGGAAATAGAAAACTTCAAAACGATACATAAGCTCCTACTGAACTCATTCGGACAGGTAATTTTGTCAGTAACGTTAATAAAATAGTACCCATATTGAAAGGAGCTCGATCTATCCAGGCGGTGCTCGTTATGATGTCCCGGGTGAGGTTTTTTTGGACATTGGCGTAGCTTGGCTCACCAAACACAATGTCAAAGCAAATCTGCAAGATAAAATGCAAGAAAATATCAAAACGAGCAAGAATTATTTTTCAAAAGTAGGATCGATGTGTTAGCATCTAACTAAATCATTCTGTGACTGCATAAAGGCAAGAAACTTCGTTTGGTTATGACAGAGTAACAGAAGTCAAGTAAACATGTAAATAGAAGTAAAAGAACAAACTCAGAATTCAATCATTGACATAAGTTGAGTCAAAATTTGCCACATAATTCTGAGGAAAACGAGCCTACAGAGATAATTTTTTTAATCTAACCCAGAAATTTGAACACATACGAGTACACCTTGTAGCGTGAACACACAAGACGGAAAAAAACTAGGGGCGTAATAGTCAGGCAATATTATATCGGTATTATCTATAACTTAGTTTTTCAACTAAATGTGTACGGCGTACAAGTTTTCTTTTAACTATCCACTATTTGTTTCTGCATGTAGTGAATTCATTTCAGCAACAATTTTTCATGAGTAATATACTTGTTATTTTGGTTTCAATAGCGATGTAAGTCATAGATTTTCCAAATATTTCTGTATATTTTAATCGATATCCCCCTCCAGCGTAGAACAACATTAACTCGACTTTTGTCAAGATATGTCATGCATAAACCGAATATCATTTCATGAATTTTGAACACACTCTTTTTGAATTAGTTTGAGGTAGACGTACGTTATAGATGTAGACTGTTGTAGACGTTTTTCCAAGGTAAGAAAGAGAATAAGGCATCAAAAATTTAGAAAAAAACGCACAACGTAATCTTGAGTTTCGTGTACGCACGCTAGTTATGTATACCAATTTTCCCTGAAGCATCAAACAAAGGAGAAATAAGAATTTCCGACGAACCTGCAAGGAAAAGGCAACCCCAAAATCGGTAGTGAACAGAGCAGCGTCGTCAGCATCCGGGCTTGGCTCGAAGTTGGGCTCCTCATAAAGGTGACGTTTGCGGTACCTGAACGAGTTCAAATTCAACGAATGATACAAAATGAGTGACATCTCTGATTAAGTTCTCAGCAGGGCTAGACAGCAGTCAGTTGTTTAACAGTTTGTCGACTGACAACTCTCCGTACCGCTAGCAACTGTCGTGTTTGCAGCGAGCAAAGTTAACTTAGCGTGAACACAACGGTAGTGAGAAGTACCGTTGGTAGACAAAAGGGCTTACTAGAAAACCATGATCACCTTCTCAATACCGCAAGGAATTAAGTGAACGAAAGAATATATGGTATAAAAGTGGAAGTTTCAAGACCAGTTTCGATTATCATTTTGTACGTCTAATGCATTCAAGTACACAGAGAGAAATTGTTATATAAAATTTGAATCAAATAAGTATTACACAATTCTGGACTGCAAAATTTAGTGCAGCTGACAAATCAGTATGAAATGAAAATAGATGTTTCTTATGAGCGTTTTAACGACATTCCTTCGTTAAAGTTGTATAAAAAACACAATTTATCATTTTTTTAATAATAAATATCGAAAGACACATTGTACACAAACCTGCGAAGCTATTAATGAGCAATTAGTTCGTGTAATTAGCATTACGATCAGATCAGATGAGTTGATGAGTGAGAAAGCATCCAAACTTCTAGAGGGAAGAGGACACTGCTGTTCGAAAACGGTACAGCGCCTGCAGCTAATTCCAATATGATACAAAAAAGCTTCATGTTGTGTGTACAAAAACTGGAATATTTTACGTTTGGAGTACGAGAATTTCATCAATTATTTGATTGAGTTTGTGTTAATGGGTGTTCCAGAAGAAGAAATTTAGTATTGCAAAAGGAGAGGGGAAATAAATCATTCTTAGAGTGAACTAAACCGAAAGTGCATAGCCCTTAGAGTGGTCCTTATTTTTTTCAGAAATTTAAATGGTCCTGGGATTTAAAATGTTCGTTTGGAGATAAAAAAAACTGTGTCTGAACTATTAAAATGATCAAAGAATTAATCGAACAGCGCTCAACAATTCAAATACATATTTACAGATGCCTCCAGTCTATTTGATATATTTGATATAATTTGAATTGGCTAGCTCTGTTTGAATAAATGTCCGATCACTTTAATGAATCAAACAGTTTTCTTAGCTCAAAATGAACATTTGAAAATGCCAGGAACCTTTAAATTTATGAAAAAATAAGGACCACTGTAAAAGACCTGTTGCAGACATGAGCACATGATACACAATGTCCCTTACTCAAAAACTTGAAACCCTTGACCCCCTGCGACCAGCAGCTTAATTTACATTTTATTTTCTACTTGACAGTTCCCGTGAGAATTCCACGATTTGGATTTAAATAATTTGTAATTACTATAAAGATAAATGTATTGAAGATTTACGACGAATTATTGGGTTTTAAATGGGTACTTTTCATTAATATACACTACTTCCATTCTGTGTCATATCTACTGTTAACATGGCCAAGATAGTACCAATTGAAATTCTTTTTAAGAATTAAGAGTGACAAAAAGAAGACTTAAAAGTGACAAAATTAAGAATCTTTGAAATAAATCCATTTTTCAATTTTACCCGTAGTACTATCAGAATATAAATATTTTTCATGAATACATACAGAACTTCTAGTCTGTATCTTTTCTACCGATAAGACGGCTGTGTAAGAGAAGAAAGCTAATAACGGAAAAATGAAGTATTTTATAGCGATCCGGCGCCTTTGGTATCCACAATACAATGCTTAGAATACATGCGTACCCGTTCTGATTTCAGTTCAATACTTTTTCTTCAGCAATAGATAGGAAGTAATTGGACGGACACACACAGATACAGAGAGAGAGAGAGATATGGAGATACATAGTCGATTATATATGTAGATGAAGATGGAAAGAGCATCAAAAATGTAATTCAGTCGAAAATAATTTTATCCCAAGCCACGTGTATAAAGACTACGCAACCCTCCTACCAATGCTTCGCGATCTCCCATGGGGTCTGACACACCGGTTAGGAACCCTAGCTTGTGAGAAGCTGAACGAGAATCCTCCATTCAAGGGATGCACGCTACACAAAAATGTGTGTGGAATCGGAATTATGTAAGCAAGGAACAACAGATAAGAGACCACTTTTTATAACAGAGTGCTGATTGGGAGAGGAACCATACCTATACGATCGAAAAAGAAGTAAATGCTGAAAAGATGCATAGATTTTTACATACCATCAACCGAAAATACGGCTTGTTTGAAGACTATCAAATGGGCCACAGAGTATTTGTGGTGTAGGAAAACGGGAGTAAACTTACTAATTTTTTTTGTCTATTTTGTGGGATTTCCGAAAATTTGCCCTCACCCAGAGAGACATAGAATTTTTTTTAAAACATAAAATACATGAAAATACATCTGTACGCAAAGCCTTATTTACCAAATGAGCATAAGTTATCATTGAGGGCTGTAAATTGAGCTGTATGAGTGTTACCTGGCCACCACAAAACCGTTTCGATCGAACACGGCCTGCGTGTTGTAGTACACTGCTGTGACGGCGCCATCCTGATCAAGAGCCTGGGCCTTCTCTGCCAGGTCCACCACCAGATACATCTCCAGACGACGGGCCACACAACTCAGCTTCTGCATCGGCTGTTCAGAATTGATTAGTCATGAAATGGTAGGATGAAATAGTGTTGCAGTGGATTGGGTTCACAATCCTGGTTGTTCATGGAATATTGAATAGAAATAGGGCTGGTATGGATTGTGTTCAAAATATTGGTTGTTCATGAAATATTGAAATGAAATAGGGCAGCTCTGTTTTGCTTTCATAATAGTAGTTATCCATAAAATTTAGCAGTGAAATATATCTTTAAATTCTCTCATCGACAAATATTACGTATTAATAAAGGAAAGTGTTGAAAATGTATTAGAAATTTGTGAAGTATTGGCGCTGTGATATTCGCTGTTTTAAAACGGTTGTGGGCAAAATTGTGCTCTAAGAAAGCTTAGACACGAATTATTTATTATATTATGGAAAAAGCAACACTTTGCGCAACAAACATAAAACATATTGAAACAAACAAACTCAACAAACATAAAAAACATGTTAAAAAATAACGCCATTTATTACCGAATGAGCAAAATAGCTGACAAATGTTTACAGCTGATGCTACATCAAGATATTCACATATGTACACCAAAAATTACTCACAAAAATAGTTCCTGAAAAAGAAAATGAGTTCATATCTGAAAGAAAGAATATGGGTGACGCACTCCATTGACATAAATGCGAGTGTGTCTGCGAACAGATTAGATTAGAACTGATTAGCAGATTAGCTACTCCTAGATTAGAAAAGTAGCTGTTCATGCAAGAAGTTCAACAGGAAATAAGGTTCCATCTCATTGTGTTTTCGTCACGTAGCGATAGAAACGTGAGGCTCAAATGCACTTATAATAACTTGGGTAACTAACGCAGAGTTAATTCGGACCTACATTTTAGAATTCTGCCATCAGATGTGTCCGAGAAGAATATCTGATAGGGGAACTTCAGAAAAAAATATGTCACCAGAAGTAATCCCATTACCTAGCCTTACAGTGTATTTATTAAAGACAGAAAAACATCACAACGCACGTCAAAAACATCTTCATTATCGAAATCGCAGGGCGCCACGCGTGCTGAGGGTGCCGGTACGGGGACCGTCAGCGCCTGGAAGACAGAGTCGTTGCGAGTGTTGTGGTCGAGGCCCTGGAGGCCGTACTCTGGAAACACGATGATGTCAGCGCCCTGTAACACAGCGATCAAAAGATGTTCAAACGCTGGAAGAAGTAATGGAAAATCTCGTAAGTTAAATACCAAACGAATTGAAAATTATTACATTATTACAATACGTGCAGGTAGTTAGAAGTTCGTAGAAAAGCATTGTACGAAGCTCATGCGTTCCTGTCTTCATGAATATGCTTAAAATATTTAATTTGTGCTATAAAAGGTATTGCTGGTCATCACTTACCATCAATTTAGCCTGCGTTGCATAGAATTCAAAGCTGTGAATGTTTCTCTTGTAGATTGCCTCACTGCCGCCGTCTGTCCAGTCCCTATAAGCCTCAAACTCAAGCACGGCCGCCGTGTAGACAATTTCACTGGCGTTGATGCGAGCAGCTGTTCCATCAGCAGTTTCCAAACAACCATCGTCAAACATGATAATTTCTTCCATAAATTTAACATCTTCGTAGCCATATATGTTAATCTCATCTAGATAGTTCCTGTACTCTCTGATCCTATTATTATTTTTCCCTACTTCGATCGAGTCAGTATTTTTTTCAGTATTGTAAAAGTATTTTTTGTGCTTTCTGGCATCACCGCCGTGCTTTTTAGTAAAAATTAACTGACCATGAAATTTTTGTTCATCAAATTTCGTTTCTTCGTCACCTAGCCGGTCATGTTTCGTGTCATCTACCTCCAAAGGAAAGTGCCGAGGAAAGTAAAAATCTTTACTCACAAGATTATCCCTAACTGTTTTAGTACTCCCATCTTTAAACCCTTGAATAGGATTGCTTGAACATAAAATAATTCCATATGTTATAATAGTTGTAAAATAAAATGATCTATTGAGAGCTGCCAGCATTTTCGCAACCTGTTTTCCCAACAATAAACTTCGAAATGACACCTACATTTCCATGCCAACTCTTATTTATCAAGTTTTATTGTATCATGAGGTTGGCGTACTGCTATCTGTTCAGACGTATCTTAGATTCTTAGGATATAATTATTAAGGGTTAAACTTTATGCTGTTAAAATACCCACATCTATCTAATAAGGAAGACATGATAAGGAATCTTCCCATGAATGAGCCAAGGTCCACGCTGCTCGAGTGCGACGCAAACTACTAGAGTGGATGTAGCATTAACTCAAAGATATTTTTCTTATTTTATTTCACATGTTATTCGATTAATTTATTTTATATCAACTGGGAACTAACAGACTTTTCGATTCCTTCTCGGTGAAGAGACATAACAGTGATGCCATAAAACAGCGCATCAGTTCGGCCACATGATTCCACCACAGGTGCTGTGGTACGCCCTTTAGTCCGTGCGAGCCTCGAACGTGTATCATATACCGCCCAACAGATGGCAGAATAGATAAGAAATAATGAACATAGGCCTAAGCACCGTACGTGTACAGTCAATGAATTATCCTCAATCACATTGCTATTATCATCACAATGAAGAGCCAGAAGCTCATGAGTGAGTGATGTCCCCTACAGTGCAAATTACTTTAAAATAGTCTGAAAATTTGAACTTTTCTGCATTCAACATGTACAAGGACTTCCAGCTCTTTTGAAAAACTTTCACAATATTTATATGAACCCGTTAAACTACAAACTTAAGGTTCTAACGTCCATTGGTACAATTAACCAAATTTCCGTTAAAGTTAAATTCAAAGATCATGCACCCATCTGTCCATTTCAAGTACCAAGTACCCAGCTTTTTGGGACGCCTAATGTTGCTACACGTAGGAATGACAATTTACACCATAAAACAAGCTTTTAATTTCTATTAGGGAGTGCATGAAACTAGCCAAGTAGCTGTTGATGTTGGCTGGAAATGGCTGTACATAAGCATCCCATGTGAGAATGCATTTCGCAGCTAACTAGAGAGCCGAGTGACAGATAATTTTCTTGTATAACTTTGAAATTGAATACTCTCCCAACAACTCTCATTTGGGTTTGGCAAACAATAGCTCTACATATTCGAGTGTTGCCAATCCATCGTCATTAATATCCCAAGAAGCACTTGTTAGACCATGAAGCCACTTCGAATAAATCAGTTTTTTACCATCCGGACAAATCATTTTCATAAAATTCATTTAATTCAGACTGTTCGAGTTACTAATACGTTTCCACGCAAGCATACTTTCGTTAATGAATTGTTATTGGCGTTTGTACGTAAAATACGTTCTGCAAATTCAACAAAAAAGAGATGTTTAGAACGTTGAACAAGCATGAAATAATAATGAATGAACATTAATTACTTGACGTAAAACATAATTACACTTCTTACAACCCAAGAATGGGTCAAACGGCTCGTTTCCATTGCCTTATTCGATTCTCATGATACTCCTAGTTTTATCACAAATAGAAATTAACCATTCAGCTAATCACTTACTGCAATGAAAATTTATTAAATGAATTTATTTTATCTAGAATTTATTACCGTGGCACTAGCACTCGAGCAAATGCAACTGTTTCACACAAGCGGTGGGCGGTGTTGTCTCTCTTCATGAAGACGGGAAACCTATGAATAAAGTTAATGCCCCCAACTTTGCTGTCTGATAGAAACTACTCGAGCTGGCGAAAAAACGGGGAGAGAAAAATGGTTATTCCTTCGTTCGATATCAGTCTTCCAACCGCAAAGGACGCTACGCATTTCATACATCACTAGGAATAAATAGATGCAGCTACCAATCATCAACTTCATTTCGATAAACTGGTTTACTATACTTTCTTAGCTGGTTCACTATACTTTCTCAATGAGATGTTGTCAAACTTTGGTCATTGTTTGCCAAAAACTTAAAATTCTGCTCGTCCTTAACCCTTTAGCGACTAAAAGGACAATTCGGTCGTCTTTCAAGGTCTTTGGGAGAATTGTTCTAATAATTAAACAGTGAGCAATATGAGGTTGCTACTAGGTTTGAACGCGGCGGCATGTTACAGCT